>JACEEZ010014698.1:79072-84072 GCA_016584305.1 Chionoecetes opilio | reverse complement strand
ATTATCTTTTTCCAATTTTCCTTTAATAACTTTGCCGAATTTAATAATTGTACCGAATTTAATAAACAATATATAATTGGAAAGAGGAATAAGGATGTGATTTTTTCATTATTAGTTTTTTTCAATTTGGGTAAAAATTTGCAAATAATAGCAAATACATTTGCGAGATCCAAAAAAAAAAAAAATGCTTAACACTTAAGAAGAATGAAATTCAAAATTCTTATAAGATTAATCGTTTGGATATGTTGTAATCATAGACCACTGTATACCTGGACTGCGCACGGAATATCGGCATGTTGCACATGGGCCTGAACTTGCCCTGAAGTCGGAGGGCCGCTCGGATTCATATATATATATATACGCATCATATTGACTGGTTTATCAGTATATATGATATACTGTAATCTTCGTAAATGTTTTTTCTATAAAATTATCAAATAAAAAACAGTAAAACACGTTAAAGAAATGCCATTACGAGACTCTGAAGAAATATGCATGAACTTAATAATCACTTCAACTCCTCGCCATTTAAAACTTTGCGAGTCAACTTTTATCATGAAGGGTATCAATAGAAGCGCAATGTTATTAGCTTTCCATTGCTGTATTTCGTTTTCTGATAAATGAATTACCACCATGCATAAATTAGCGTTAACTAAATAAATAAAATCATCAATCGGGTAATTTTCCCGATTGATGAGGTTATTTATTTAGTTAACGCTAATGTATACATGGTGCTAATTCGTTTATCAGAAAAAGAAATATATATGTAAATAAATAACATCATCAATCGGGAAAATTACCCGACTGATGATATTATTTATTTATTTAACGCTAATCTATGCATGGTTCTAATTCATTTATCAGATAACAAAATATATCAATCAAAAGCTAATAAAATTGCGCTTCTATTGATACCCTTCATGATAAAAGTTGACTCGCAAAGTTTTAAATGGCGAAGAGTTAAGTGAATGCATATTTCTTCATAGTCTCGTAATGGCATTTCTTTAGCGTGTTTTACTATTTTTTATTTGATAATATTATAGAACAAACATTTACGAAGATTACAGTTATCATATATACTGATAAACCAGTCTATATGATAGTCCATAGACCACTATATCTCTTTGTCGGGTGGGCCGCAGGCCGCTATGCAGCTTGTAATTTCAAAACATTGTCGCGTGAACAGTCCAGGAATACAGTGGTCTATGGTTGTAATGCATATTTGGTAATTTTTTCTTCAGTGCAAGTCATTGGACAAGAAAGTTATTAGGAGTTGAATTTCTTAAAAAAAATTTTTTTTTTTTTTGCAGTTATGTATCGAGCTATGGATCTTAAAATGAGCTAGGATTATTTCGGCATTAGCCTACTTTATACATAAATAAAGTCATGACAATCCAGGTAATTAAGAAATGGTGTGACGCTCCCCTAAATTAAGGGGTAATAAATGGTGTGTGTGAAGGGTTTGAACGTTAATACAATACACTGAGAGAGAGAGAGAGAGAGAGAGAGAGAGAGAGAGAGAGAGAGAGAGAGAGAGAGAGAGAGAGAGGAGAGAGAGAGAGAGAGAGAGAGAGAGAGAGGAGAGAGAGAGAGAGAGAGGAGAGAGAGAGAGAGAGAGAGAGAGAGAGAGAAGAGAGAGAGAAGAGAGAGAGAGAGAGAGAGAGAGAGAGAGAGAGAGAGAGAGAGAGAGAGAGAGAGAGAGAGAGAGAGAGAGAGAGAGAGAGAGAGAGAGAGAGAGAGAGAGAGAGAGAGAGAGAAGAGAGAGAGAGAGAGAGAGAGAGAGAAGAGAGAGAGAGAAGGAGAGAGAGAGAGAGAGAGAGAGAGAGAGAGAGAGAGAGAGAGAGAGAGAGAGAGAGAGAGAGAGAGAGAGAGAGAGAGAGAGAGAGAGAGAGAGAGAGAGAGAGAGAGAGAGAGAGAGAGAGAGAGAGAGAGAGAGAGAGAGAGAGAGAGAGAGAGAGAGAGAGAGAGAGAGTATATATGACACGTGACTGCCTGTGATAATTTGTGACGGAAAAATGTTGTCTTTCTCAGTATGGAAAATTAGGAGGAAGAGGAGGAGGAGGAGGAGGAGGTCTATTGTTTTGCGTACAGGAAATAGTACTTATCGAACAAAGACTGTGTGTGTTTGTGTGTGTGTGTACTATAACACCGCTAAATTGGTGTTATAGTAAGTTAACCGAATTTTTTGTAGTTAATGGCCAGGAATGTGACAGGCGATCTTTGTCAAGTGGTGGAGTGAGTGTGGATTATGTCTCTGAATATCTGTATCTTGGTGCGTGGTTCGTTGACTCAGGGAAAAGTGAGTCAGCTATGGCGCGGCACGAAACTGCATCTGAAGCAATTGTGAATAAGTTCTCAATATTTTGTGCTAGTAATACACAGATGCCATTTATATACAAAAGAATTGTATTTGATGCTGCCGTGACGACGTCATTGTTATATGGTTCCGAATCGTGGCTGACGAATAGAATGAAAGGAATAGAAAAGCAATACAATAAACTGATTAAGTGTTTACTTAATTCGGTGTTCGAAGAAACACAAGTATAAACCTGTGTATGGTGGAGGCAGGGATCCCTCCAGTCCAGACAATAATTGAAACAAAGAGGTCTAGTTTCGTGGAGTCTAAACGTGTTCGCATAGATTTTGATGAACCATTCCACCTTGTGTACCGTATATGTAGTGAAATGAATACGCCTGGAGCTCGATTCCTTGACAGATGTGTGGGGATTGCTAATATAAACCCATTAGAAAAAATAACAGAAACCGTACGTGAAAAGGCACAGGGCGCAACAAAGTTAACGAACTATATTACTGATATGAACCCGTCTATAACAGTGCACCCGATATATACCAGTAAAGTGTATATTCCGGATTATAAACGTGAATCTTTCACAAGACTGCGTCTCATGTCTCACAACCTCAAAGTAGAGGTTGGGAGGTGGAGCCGTACACCGCCAGAGAACGTGTGTGCCAGTGTGATGATATTCAAGTGCAATCAGAGAAACACGTATTGATAAACTGCCCATTGGGTTCCCGGTACCGTGAGAAGTACCCAATGTTGAACTTTTCTGATATTGGCGAATTATTCAATGAAAGAACTCATTTGTGCGAGTTGTGCAATTTTGTATATGAAGTACTTCATATTTATATGTAATTTCATATGCTCCTCTCAAGTTTATTTGTTTATTTAGTGTTATTATGGACAAAACAAAATAAGATGTTCTTTTGTATAGATTTTTGTGTGTATTGTGTTATGCTTTGTCAATAAACTACTACTACTACTACTGTGTGTGTGTGTGGTTTTTATGTGGTTTTTTTTTTTACATCTTGTGCCTATAGCGCCTGTAGGCAGTGGTGACCCAGGGCTCGGATGGTAGGCTCTGGAGGTTCACTTGAGGGCTCTGATGGTTGGTCCTCGCCCGTGGTGAGGCAGGCAGGATTCTTATAGTGACGCCTGTGATTAGAGGCTCATGCCGCCCCCCTGTGTCCTCCGATGCACTCGCAATCGAAGGTAGAGTTGATGGGCAGGGCATGTGGGTGTTCTTAGGCCACTCGACGGTGCAGAAAGGTTTTGGGTTTCTTCGGGGATCGAACTCGGGTCACCGAGAACGCCAGTCGGAGACACTAACCACTTCGCTACCGCCTCCCCGTAGCAGTTGTGATGTTAAAAAAATGCACTGGTGTGTGTATGTGTGTGTGTGTATGTGTGTGTGTGTGTATGTGTGTGTGTGTGTGTGTGTGTGTGTGCACCCCATACATACACAACACAGCTACATATATGGTCTCATGTATACTTCAGATTATATGTATACATCTATGTTTATACTCTTGGCTGTGTATATCAAGTTAACTAAATGATTGAAGAAAATATACAAATAAGAAACTATACTAATATACATATACAGATTATACATGATACATCAATAGATAAAAAATACATATACCTAACATGCTTAACTAATATATACTTTTAAAAATTCATATTATAATATAGTTAGTTTAAGTAAAATGAAGGGTTATTTGTATATGCTATAATTAAATGACACACACACACACACACACACACACACACACACACACACACACACACACACACACACACACACACACACACACACACACACACACACACACACACACATACACACCACAGTGCATTTTTTAACATCACAACTGGGCGACCAAGATGTCTCCCAGTGATGGAAAACTGTCGCCCAGTAAGAACAATTTTAAGCTACTGGGCGACAAGATATTTGTTCATAAAAATTTTCCTGGATACAATGGTTCATCTTAACTGTGTGTGTTAGATCCAGAAGTGCACTCTTATTACTGCATAGGATCTTTATCTATACACAACATACAAAAGGGTTAAGTTGATGTATCCAAAAAACTATATTTGAACAGGTAGGCCTTTACCTTTCTGGCTATCCAAAGAATGTCGCCCAGTAAGATTTGCTTAAAAAATGCAGACACACACACATGTAAGTATGGGCAATAAAGTATTTTTTCACACTTTATCAAAACACACACAACACACACACACACACACACACACACACACACACACACACACACACACACAGGGAACTCCGTAGTGTAAGGGTTAGAACGCTCGACTCACAACCGAGAAGTTCCGGGTTCGATCCCCGGGCGAAGCGAAGACGGACTGGCGGTCTTCTTAAAACCCGAGCCAAAGACTACTCTGTACTGGACTTGCTACTCGTGCCCCGCGCCAACCCGCGCCAACCCATGACCAGTGGAGGCCAGTTTTGCGATTCCTGACATTGTAGAACATCACCCCCATTTCCCTTCCTGTGGCTTATCAGTATAAATGATATACAGTTATCTTCGTAAATGTGTGTTCTATAATATTATATAATAAAAAACTGTAAAATACACTAAAGAAATGCCATTATATGCGAGTGAAGAAATATGCATTCACTTTAACTCTTCGCCATTTAATATTTTGCGAGAAAACATTTTAGATGAAACATATCAAT
>JACEEZ010014698.1:69072-74072 GCA_016584305.1 Chionoecetes opilio | reverse complement strand
TGTTGTTTGTGTCTTAGAAGGTCAGGCAGCGAGGGGTATCCTAACTCAGCATAACATAAATTATTGGTAGTGGCTCTCCTTACCCCTAACAACTCCTTCATGGCCCAATTGTACAATTTAATTATTGGCTTCACGTCAGCGCCTACCCAAGACTCACAGCCATACAGTAAAGACGACATAAGGGCACCGTCGAACAAACGACGTTTTACAATAAAAGGAATGTCATTGTTTTTTCGAATATATGAAACAAATTTTAAAACATGACATAACTTGTTTTGTGCATGTATTTTCACAGCAGATGACACCGAACCGTCGCACGTGAAGGGAGTCCCCAGATACACGTAGCTGCTGCAGGGCTCCACCACTAACCCGTCCAGGCGCAGCGGCTCGGCGTCCCCTGCTTGACCGTTTATCACGAAAAACTTTGTTTTACCTCCATTGATCTTCATGCCGTATTCATCACACAATTCCTTTAATATTCAAAATGTCTTTAACATGTTGTTCCTGGTCGTAGCAAGTAACACCGCATCATCCATATACAACAATATGTGCAGCCATTCTATAAATGTCTCAGGACTACATTTATCTCTCATCATTTTTATCAACTCGTCCACATATATTATAAATAGGAGACACGATGCGGACAGACCTTGCCTTACTCCGACGGTGGAGGTGAAAACTGCACAGCCCAAAATACTTTCCGTGACGCGGTACATGGCAACTATAGCTGCAAGCATCATCATTCCACAACCTAGACGCTTCAGAGTCATAAACAACTTTTGTTTTGGCATTACGTCATATGCCTTCGAAAAATCAATGAAAGACACGAATAACCTGTTTTTCTTCCTCCTTGCGGAGTCAGTGAGTAGCCGTAACGTAACAATATGTTCCAGGCATCCTCGCTTTTGTTGTGCTCCGGCCTGCTCTCGACACGGCTTAAACCACTGGCCTAGTCTATTACAGAGGACCATGTCGTACAGCTTGGTGATGGAGTTAGTAACACTAATTCCCCGATAATTATCTGGGTTTATCCTGTCCCCTTCCTTAAAGATGATAAAAAATGTTGCCCTGGTCCATGATAAAGGATACTGACCACTCATGAAAACACTGTTGCATAGGGTAACAATAGTCAAAAACAGGTGTACAGGCAACAGCGAAAATATACCAGGCGATATTCCGTCCGGCCCGCAGGCATTCTCTGGCTTCATATTCTTGACTTGATCACAAATTTCTGCAGGTGAAATGGGGCTATCTAACACTGGTATGCTAACCTCTGTGCTTACTTCCTCGCTGGGTGGGACATGTGGTGGGTTAAGTACTCTCTCAAAGTGTGTCTTAAAATCTTCATCTCTGGGTGACACCTCTATTCCATATTTTGACACATCAAAACTACCTCTCGAGTCTATGGCTCGCCACACTCTAACATCATCTTTGTCCTGTAACAACCTCTCCCATTTACCTAAATGATCATTCCTGACTTCTGTATCCTGGTCCTGGCTCTTACTCCGAACAGCGCAACTGTAAAGCTCATTGGATATCATATTGGCAAAACCATCAAAATCATCATCGATGTCAACATCTATATTCACATCAACAACAATATTCTCAAAAATTTCCCTGTTAATGTCAGAAAGGCGCACAGGCTTCCTTGATAACCTGTGTCTGGCAGCGTGGCCGTGTGATGCTGAGTGGTGTCCCAGCGCCGACGCCCTCTCGTACACCAGGGCCCGAATCCTCACTTACTATTACTATTTACTCCTAAGTGTTACTCTTAAGTGTAGAAGTTGGTATTAAGGTAATGCATAAGCTATCCTCATCCACTTTAAGTGTAAGGATTAGCAGATCCTGGCTACTTTGAGTGTAAACCCGTTGCTATGGACGCTTGTTTACAAAACTAAAAGTACCGAAATTAAAAGACAATATATTTAAAAAACAAATGAGGAAATGTATACTTTCAAGATTAAATCATTATTAGATTAACAAAATAAAGCCATAATTAATGTTTAACACGGAAGAAAAGGTTGAAGAATTGTATAAATCGACGATTATAAAGGTGTTGCCGCGGGAATGTTTGCACTGTTCAGTCAATACACGGTGTTTCATGTAAAAGCGTTGTCATCAGCAATGTTATAAGGGTGATGTGACGCTGTCATTGTGTGTATTATATGTTTGTATATAGCGGAGACAGATGAGTGACATTTCAGCTACAGTACGTGCAGGGTCAGCTAGGTATACTCTCGTCCACAATATTAGACTGTGCTCTCGTCTACCAAAATTCTCGTCCCGATACAGGATCGACGAGATTTCGAGTACCATACAACCAATGCAGACCGTATAGTTTCACTATCTGAATGGCATACTCTGCTTTCTTGTAATGGAACCAACATTTTATTCCATCTGACAGCGTTGGGAACAATTAAGGACTGTTTGGATGTGATGTGACCACAGTTTCATTTGCCTGATATTGAAATAAAACTTTCCCTACGTAGCTGGGATAGGAGTAAATCTCCTTTTATTGGTTAAGTTTCGTTATTAGGCACCACGGATTTCGAGGACTAGACTTAATTTTTCCTGAATCGATGTTGTGTCTTGATTTAATTTTCAAATTTTCCTCCAAAAACGGGTGAGAATTGATTAAACGCACATCAAAATTTTAAAAAACCCAAAAAGGAATTTCCCCCCCCGAAACCCCAACGAGAAGTTCCCCACGTAAAAAATGTTGGGGGACAGTTCCAGGTAATAGATAAAAAAGGAAAAGAATAAAAGCATTTCATTATTGGAAAAATTTTTCTCGCGCCCCAGAACACTGAAGCTGCAGTTTGACATGGAATGGTGACAGGGTTTGGTGGTTGGTAACGAACTTGACCTAAAGGGGTCTGCGCCCCCCCCCCCCCCCCCCACCCCAGACCCCTACTTTTTCCTAACCTAACTGCAGATAATCTAACCACAAACCTAGATTAAAACGTTCAGTCTTTTGCTGGAAATTTAAATTTATTAAAGGGCAAAAAACACTAGTAAAAGGTTATCAAAGTATATATTGGGTACATAATATTTTAAAAGAATGGAATGTCGCCAAAAATTTGGAAACAATCATCGAAGTAAAAAAAATTGGAACACCCCCCGACGTCGGCGAAAAATTCCCTATCAGCGACAGTTCCGGGATTGGCGATTCTACAGGGGGGCCAGGGGGGCATGGCCCCCCCCCCCATTTTTTAGGTTTGCCCCTGCTTGGCCCTCCCCACTTTAAAGCTCGATCTTTGCCCCGTGGCAAGCTGGTGACAGCGGCCCACCGCCGACCCACAACTCACTACCACGCCGGGCTTTCGGCTCTCTGGCCGCCATCGTCGATTAAAACATTTGACGACTAGGTCAACTTCTTCGACTTCAGGAATTTTGAAAAAAACAAGTGCGAGGAATGAAAAACATCTCAGTACAGACAGTGGGGGGTTTTGGGACCCCTCTTGGCACGCTTTGCTGCATTGGAAGCATAATACGATCCGCAGGAGATTTCTGCAGAGAAAGGATCTCGAGCTGTATACCCCGAGGTATTATTTGCGCAGATAGATGAGGGTTCGTTATTTACGGGCTTTTTTTCCGTAAATTTTGGGAAAAAATTCATGAAAAATCACAGCAGCTACATGCAACATTCAGCCCGGGGAAAAGCAGTCAGGAAAATTTTAACACCACCGAAGATTTAGCGATATGAAAAGCTCCAAATGATCGAGCTTACTCTAAGAAGGTTAGGAACCTGAATTAATGCTGCTTTTCACCTTTAAATGACTACAAATCGGAGAAAAAAAACGGACAATTTGATAAATTTCTGGTGCTGGAAAAACAACCGATCAAGGATTTGACTCAAGGCACGCCAGCAAATCAGCATTTGTAGAAGTACGGGACTTTTTGGCTAGGAATTAGACTGTCGTTTTTCCAAACATCATGTGCATTTTCTGGGGTTTTTCAGCTCTCTGTTAGAAAGACAGACATCCTGTTGAAGAAAATGTGAAGGCATTTGAAGTTGCTACTCAGTCAATCAAAGTGATTAAAAAAGATGAGATACCTCTAGTGACAAAATTAATCAGAAAGAAACCGAACAACCTAATCCATCGCACATTTCCTGTATTCATGGTTTACGAGGCTGCTTTGGGGACTGTTTGTCCAAGTTTTTTTTGATAGCCGAAAAAACTTTTCCTTTTACCAGCGCTAATGTGAGAGAAATCTTTAAAAATATTAATTGGTGAAAACATTCTCAGAAATTTTCTAGACAAGTCACAGACTGAGTAACATCGCCTATTGTCAAAATTTTAAAATTTGCATCGCTGAGAGAATGATTGAGATGGCCTTGTTGATGAATTTGACAGTCGAATGGTAATCGTAGCAAGTGCACTAAATATATTTTGCCCAATGGAAAACCGTTCACAGAAATTTTGTCTAATGTAGCATTTGTAGCCATGTCTGAAAAAACCCTAGCTATTTGTCTACAGTATTTCCACTATAAGGTTATAGTCCATCAGACATTTTTGTTGATGGCATTGTAAAAAAATGCCATATGTTTTTTCATTTTAATTGTTCAGTACGTTGGATTAGCTTATTGGTTAATACCTTTTTTCTCAATAAAAAAGTACCTGAGGGGCATTTTTTCACATTTCCACCTATGATAATTTTATATCATCAAGCAGAGAAAAAGGGGTCGAGAAGGGGGGGAAAAAACCCCCCCTTTCCCCCCGTTACAAAAAACCCCCAAAAATTCTGTCTTGCCCCCCCCCATCTACTGGGCCCCAAGATGGCCCCCCCTGGGGTGGGAGCGGAGCTGGGGTTTTGACCTCTCAAGTGTTAGTGTTTCTCTCTAAAAGTGCCCCGCCCCTCTGTGTATTTTTGGGGTGTGTGTTGTGTGTGTGTGGTGTGTGTGTGTGTGTGTGTGTGTGTTGTGTGTGTATGTGTGTGTGTGGGTGTGTGTGTGTGTGTTTGGGTGTGTGTGTGGTGTGTGTGTGAAAAACATTTTA
>JACEEZ010014698.1:0-66556 GCA_016584305.1 Chionoecetes opilio | reverse complement strand
CGACCGCCTTTATTAGTTAACGCAATACCCCCCGCACGAAGTTGGAGGGGTTATGTTTTACCCCGATCTGTCTGTCTGTTAGTGTACAGGATTCTCGGAAATTTGCAATAGATTTGAACCAAACTGGGTTTATACCAAGTCTATTTGGTATAAGGAAGAACTGATTTAATTTTTGATGAAATCGAATCACAACTGTTGTTTTGGATGAAATCAAATCACAACTGTTGCCATGGCAACAATGAAAATCCGATTTTCCCTATGCTTTAACATGGTGAATGAAATACTCGGGGGAGGTATGCGCTCTACTGAGGCCCCCCCCCTAGTTATACATGCATTTATCAGAAAACGAAATATAGCAAGGGAAAAGCTAATAAAATTCTGCTTCTTTTGATATCTTCCATCTTATAAGCTGTCCCAACAAAGTTTTACTACGACGAGTTTTAAGTAAATTTTAAAGGTTCATCATATTTTTTCGGGTCCATAATGACCTTTATTTAAAGTGTTTTACTATGTTTTTGTGATAATCTTATAGAACAAGCTTTTCCCGAAGATAATAGTTTACCCTTTTATACATGTATAACATGATATACTGCGGGGTCATGCCTTGAAAACCCTTCCCGGGTCTAGAGTGAACGAAGAGGCCCTGGCGCTAAGATGGCGCCCAGTAGCGTTTAACATAGGCCTATGAATGGGTTACCCTCTATATATAGATACCCTAAAAAAACCGGGACCACGGCCGGTTCAGGGAGCGCAAGCGTCCAACACCCGTGAGGTCAAAGAGGTCAACTGGGGGAGGAAAAAAGAGAGAGAGAGAGAAGAGAGAGAGAGAGAGAGAGAGAGAAGAGAGAGAGAGAGAGAGAGATATGGGAAGATAAAAAAGTAAAGAAAAAACCACACACCAAATATAAACATAATAGCAAATTTAAATTAAACAGGCGAAAAAAGTTACACATCTACAATCTCTCATTCCCCAAATATATATATATATATATTTTAATTATATAAAATATATATATATATATTTTATATATATAATTTTATATATATTATATATATATATATATTATATATATATATATATATATATATATATATATATATATTATATATATATATATATATAAAATTATATAATATATATATATATATATATATTATATATATATATATATATATATATATAAATGGCAAAAAGTACAATATTAAATTTTCTGCTCCTAAAAAAAATGAAAAAATAAATCATGTTCTACTTCTACCTGTGGTTTAAAAGCGAGTGAAAAATCCAAATCCAGGTGAATTTAGGAGAGGTCATGGAGTGAGTCAAGGGTCAATAAGGGTCACCAGGTGGGCTTTCCAGGTCCCAGTATTTTTGCACCTAAAAAGTGACCTTGCCCACTCACCACTCTCGCCTCAATGAAACCTCACCTCCTCCTCCTTTTTTCGGAAATATATTTGTTTACAGGTGTGGGGGGATCCCCTCCCTGCAAACCTTTCTCTGCTTTTCATTTCCGTAGTATGATATATTGTTGTTTGTTTTTTGATATCATGTTACTAAACGAACCACCTCTAACCTAACCTAATCTAGTCTCATTTAACTTACTTAACCGTTTCTGGCTGAAATAACGGTATATTTATACGTTATAATAGACGTTATAATGCACTCACTTTTTCTTTTAACCAACGTTCACACAAACACACACACACACACACACACAACCAGTCACTGACCAGTAGTGAGGACAGGTCAGGTCCCCTCTGCGTGTGTGTGTGTGTGTGCATTACCTGCCGTGACCTCACTGCCCTCTAAATGGAATGTCCTGACGGCACCAAGGGCAGGGTTGTCAGAGCCGCGGTTTACCAGCTCAATTTATATTTACCCCCAACCTTTTCTTAGAAAAGGTTGGGGGGAAAAATGATGATCGCGGATAGGCGGTTTTTGGGCTGTTTTTTACTTCGTTGCGGATTTTTGGGTTGATTGTCTTCGAAAGCGCATGACACATTTTCACCCGTTCATGATAATACTCAAGGAGGATTATCACAACAATTATCGTCAAGGAGGATTATCACGACTGGACTTTGACCTGATTAGGACCTCAGCCGTGACCTCTCACGGAGGTCACATCCTACTGACATCCCTAGGGATGCTTAATTATATTGACCTGGATGATGCCACACCTTCATTCACACCTTCAAGGCCCACCCTCTATTCAGCCTGTCTCTAACTTCTAAGTCTAGAAGGAGAGAGACTCAGAGAAACTGTCAGACACAGTTTACTCTCTACTACTACAGCTGCCGTGATCAGAGAAGGATATAAAATAGCTTGCGTGAGTGACTTGTATCACAAGAGTTTAGAAAATACATGACATGTCCGTGCATTCATGCATAGAAATAACACGTACTGTTGCAATGATTTTAACCCACACAGGAATTGATGTCACTTTTTACAAAGGACATTTATTCCAATGCTGATGATCAAGAGTATGTTGATATATCTGATGTACAAATATTCAGAAAAATAACACAGGGGACTGCACAGGGAGGCCAAGACAGTCCCTCTGCAGACCCAGCTTGTTGCCCAGAACAAGCAATCCAGATCAACACGAAAAGTAAACAAGCAAGTCCTTCTTCTCCTCCTCCTCCTCCTCCTCCTCCTCCTTCTCCTCTCCCCTCCTCCTATCCCCTCCTCCTCTCTCTCCCTCTCTCCTCCACCTCCTCCTCCTTCTCCCTCTCCTCCTCCTCCTCTCCTCTCTCCTCCTCCTCTCTCTGTCTCTCCTCCTCCTCCTCCTCCATCCACATCCTCCTCTACCCGTTCCTCCTCCACCCAATACCCACACCCTGTCCTCCTCCTCCTCCTCCTCCTCCTCCTCCTCCTCCTCCTCCTCCTCCTCCTCCTCCTCCTTCTCTCCTCCCACGCTCTTTCATTTCTCCTTCCTTATTCTCTCTTTCTCTCCTTTATCCTTCTCTTTATCATATTTCCCCTCTCTCCATTACATCACTTTAATTTTTTCTTTTCTTATCATCATCCACTTTTATATTTCGTCCTTCCTGCCTCCTTTTCCCTTGCCTCTTTCTGATCCTGTCATCTATACACTTCTTACTTCACTACCCTTTCTTTCTCTTCCTATTCTTCCTATTCTATTACTACTCCCTTCCTCTTCTCCTCCTCTTCCTTCTCTATACACCTCTCTTCTTCTTCGGGTGCAAGGTTGGTAGAGTCGTGAGCTCGCAATGTGTAGCGTCCCTGCGCATTCGGTCAGCGGTTCGAGTCCGCCTAGTTCGTGCTGACGTGGTGGCGCTTTGTATAGTCAATAATCTCTGTAGTTGGTATCTTGCAAGTGTCTAGATAGGATGAAAATCTTATCTATCTTCTCTCTTCTTCCTCTTCCTATTCTTACATCTTCTGCCTGTCACTGCTCTTACTACCCTTTGTGCTGTCTTCTAATCTCCCTTGGAAAATCACACATTTATTAACGTAAAGTAACAATTTCCACCATAATTAAAACAACTTAGATAATAATACCTAATGAAGTCACTTGGTGTTGATGAAAATAATTTGTATCACTTAAAACTATAGGTTAATTAATTGTATAGCTATACAAGTAGTGAAGAGAAAAGGTAAAATGTATTTATTATACTACTGTGGCATTATGAATAGTGTAAAAGACATGATTGAAATTTACATAAATATTGAAGCAATTATTCAAAGTTCTGTAGTTATATAATGTGTCTTTATTATTATCAGACCATAATTCACACTTTTGGCACGTGTGTGTAGTATGGCAGTGTAAACATCCACTTATTAATCATAAAGACAGCGAAGGGAGGACAAAGGAAATGTATAATTATGGGCATTCAATAGTGGCAACAATACATGAAAGAAAACGGTCACGTGTCAGGGGTCACTTAGTAAAATTATCTTTGATGTATTGACGTAACTCATCAGGAGAGAGAGAGAGAGAGAGAGAGAGAGAGAGAGAGAGAGAGAGAGAGAGAGAGAGATAAAGAAAAAAGTAACAAGAGCTATATACACATTAACGATTCTCTGGACGATATAATGTTTTTAATAATTCCATCTTCCGCCATAACACTAAAAGATTCTTGCAAGTCTTCCCATTTCGTCTCATGGCGTGTGTCGGCTATGTAAGAGGTGTTTTTGAGGCAGTAAATGCAGGTTATTTGATGTTGTTTTCTCCGATTTGGAAGATGATCACCAGGTAAGTCAAGACTGTGTTCATGAGCTGCCGAGGATAAAAGAAAACAGGCGAAGAAAGAAGCGAAGGAATAAGAAATAAAGACGAGGAGTAGTAGGAGGAGAAGATAAGGAAAATAGGATGAGGAGAAAATATAGAAAAGAGAAGACATGGGAAGGAGGAATATTAAGTTAGTTTGCATTATAGTAAATGTAATGATAGAGTAAACTATTTGTTTCTTGCTCTATTTTCTATATCTTTTAAACTTTTTTTATAATGCATATTTGTACATGAATTTACAGGTAAGGAAGGAAGGCAAGACGAAATGAAGGAAGGAAGGAAGGAAGGAAGGAAGACAGGAAGGAGGGAAAGAAGATGGGAAGAACTGAAGCAGGCAAGGAAGGAAGGAAGGAAGCAAGCAGTCAATGAAAGAAGGAAGCAAGCAAGTTAGGAAGAAAGGAATGAAGGAAGGAAGGAAGCAAGCAAGCAGGCCAGAAAAGAAGGAAGGAAGGAAGGAAGGAAGCAGTCAAGCAAGAAAGGTAGGAAGCAAAGAAGGAAGGAAGGAAGGAAGGAAGGAAGGAAGCAGTCAAGCAAGGAAGGTAGGAAGCAAAGAAGGAAGCAAGGAAGGAAGGAAGGAAGGGCACAACTTACCCCCAGGCAGGAGGAATAATCCATGGTGTACCAATTGCACATAGTAAAGGTGAGTAGAGGTGTCAGGCGGGACAGCACGTGATTCACCTGCCAAACAGACCTGTCTCTCTCATCACTGTCTCTTATCTTAAGTAATAATACTCTTTTTTCCATTGACTTATATAGTGAATAATACCTCACATGCAGATTAATGTTAATTTTTCTTTCACTCACATTCAAGTTATGTCTACGCACACGCACACGCACACGTACACACGCACACACGTACACGCACCTTCATGCAGAACACAGGATTTTGACTTTTCATTCTAAGGTCCTTCAGGTGTCCCTCCGCGATGCTTATCTGAAAAAAAGATGAAAAACACTAAAAAAAGCTAAAGCGATGGTAGCTGAACGATGCATTCAAGGCCGGTTCCCATCAGCCCGCTTGTACGGCCGTCTTACAACAACACCGCTCAACAATGACGCCACCATCATCACCGCATGAGTGGTATTTGTGGTAACTGGGCACAGTTGCCAACTCCGCTCGAGCGGACACCGCCGAGCGGGAGAGATGACTTGAATTTAACTTTGTACGGCGGCCGTACAGCGGTACGGCGGTGCGGTAGACTTTGTTGTGACGTCATTGTGACGTCTTTGTTGTTGTATGGCGGCCGCACAAGCGGGAAGGTGGGAACCGGGCTTCAGAATCACACATCATCACATCGCACACCGAATCCAAGATCCAGTGGATAGAGCCTAGGCGCCATTCTGTGGATAGAGCCTAGGTGGGCCATTCTGTGGATAGAGCTAGGCGCCATTCTGTGATAGAGCATAGGCGCCGTTCTGTGATAGAGCATAGGTGCGCCATTCTGTGGATAGAGCTAGGCGCCATTCTGTGATAGAGCCTAGGCGCCATTCTGTGATAGAGCTAGGCGCCATTCTATGATAGAGCCTAGGCGCCATTCTGTGATAGAGCCTAGGCGCCATTCTGTGAATAGAGCCTAGGCGCCATTCTGTGGATAGAGCCTAGGCGCCATTCTGTGGATAGAGCCTAGGCGCCATTCTGTGAAAGAGCCTTAAAGGCCGGGGCCCTTCTGTGGATAGAGCCTAGGCGCCATTCTGTGGATAGAGCCTAGGCGCCCATTCTGTGAAAGAGCCTGGCGCCATTCTGTGGATAGAGCCTAGGCGCCATTCTGTGAAAGAGCCTTGGCGCCATTCTGTGGATAGAGCCTAGGCGCCATTCTGTGATAGAGCCTAGGCGCCATTCTGTGGATAGAGCCTAGGCGCCATTCTGTGATAGAGCCTAGGCGCCATTCTGTGGATAGAGCCTAGGCGCCAATTCTGTGGATAGAGCTAGGCGCCATTCTGTGATAGAGCCTTGGCGCCATTCTGTGGATAGAGCCTAGGCGCCACTCTGTGATAGAGCCTAGGCGCCATTCTGTGATAGAGCACTAGGCGCCCATTCTGTGATAGAGCCTAGGCGCCATTCTGTGGGTAGAGCCTAGGCGCCATTCTGTGATAGAGCCTAGGCGCCATTCTGTGATAGAGCCTAGGCGCCATTCTGTAGATAGAGCCTAGGCGCCATTCTGTGATAGAGCATAGGCGCCCATTCTGTGATAGAGCCTAGGGCGCCATTCTGTGATAGAGCCTTGGCGCCATTCTGTGGATAGAGCCTAGGCGCCATTCTGTAGATAGAGCCTAGGCGCCATTCTGTGATAGAGCATAGGCGCCATTCTGTGATAGAGCTAGCGCCATTGTGATAGGCAGGCGCCATTCTGTGATAGAGCCTAGGCGCCATTCTGTGATAGAGCCTAGGCGCCATTCTGTGATAGAGCCTAGGCGCCATTCTGTGATAGAGCCTAGGGCGCCATTCTGTGATAGAGCCTAGGCGCCATTCTGTGATAGAGCTAGGCGCCATTCTGTGATAGAGCCTAGGCGCCATTCTGTGGATAGAGCCTAGGCGCCATTCTGTGATAGAGCCTAGGCGCCATTCTGTGATAGAGCCTAGGCGCCATTCTGTGGATAGAGCCTAGGCGCCATTCTGTGATAGAGCCTAGGCGCCATTCTGTGATAGAGCCTAGGCGCCATTCTGTGGATAGAGCCTAGGCGCCATTCTGTGATAGAGCCTAGGCGCCATTCTGTGATAAGCTAGGCACTGGATGGCTGGCGCCATTCTGTGATAGAGCCTAGGCGCCATTCTGTGGATAGAGCTAGGCGCCATTCTGTGATAGAGCTAGGCGCCTTCTGTGATAGAGCATAGGTGGCCATTCTGTGGATAGAGCCTAGGCGCCATTCTGTGATAGAGCCTAGGCGCCATTCTGTGATAGAGCTAGGCGCCATTCTATGATAGAGCATAGGCGTCATTCTGTGATAGAGCATAGGTGCACCATTCTGTGGATAGAGTTAGGCGCCATTCTGTGATAGAGCATAGGGCGCCATTCTGTGATAGCTAGCGCCATTCTTGAAGAGCTTGGCGCCATTCTGTGGATAGAGCCTAGGCGCCATTCTGTGATAGAGCCTAGGCGCCATTCTGTGGATAGAGCCTAGGCGCCATCTGTGATAGAGCCTATGGCGCCATTCTGTGGATAGAGCCTAGTGCGCCATTCTGTGGATAGAGCCTAGGCGCCATTTGTGATAGAGCCTAGGCGCCATTCTTGGATAGAGCCTAGGCGCCATTCTGTGATAGAGCCTAGGCGCCATTCTGGATAGAGCCTTGGCGCCATTCTGTGGATAGAGCCTAGGCGCCATCTGTGATATAGCCTAGGCGCCATTCTGTGATAGAGCCTAGGCGCCATTCTGTGGATAGAGCCTAGGCGCCATTCTGTGATAGAGCTAGGCGCCATTCTGTGATAGAGCCTAGGCGCCATTCTGTGATAGAGCCTAGGCGCCATTCTGTGATAGAGCCTAGGCGCCATTCTGTGATAGAGCCTTGGCGCCATTCTGTGGATGGAGCCTAGGCGCCATTCTGTGATAGAGCCTAGGCGCCATTCTGTGATAGAGCCTAGGCGCCATTCTGTGCTAGAGCCTAGGCGCCATTCTGTGATAGAGCCTAGGCGCCATTCTGTGAATAGAGCCTAGGCGCCATTCTGTGATAGAGCCTAGGCGCCATTCTGTGATAGAGCCTAGGCGCCATTCTGTGATAGAGCCTAGGCGCCATTCTGTGATAGAGCCTAGCGCCATTCTGTGATAGAGCCTAGGCGCCATTCTGGGATAGAGCCTAGGCGCCATTCTGTGATAGAGCCTAGGCGCCATTCTGTGATAGAGCCTAGGCGCCATTCTGTGATAGAGCCTAGGCGCCATTCTGTGATAGAGCCTAGCCGCCATTCTGTGATAGAGCCTAGGCGCCATGCTGCGGATAGAGCCTAGGCGCCATTCTGTGATAGAGCCTAGGCGCCATTCTGTGATAGAGCCTAGGCGCCATTCTGTGATAGAGCCTTGGCGCCATTCTGTGATAGAGCCTTGGCGCCATTCTGTGATAGAGCCTAGGCGCCATTCTGTGGATAGAGCCTAGGCGCACCATTCTGTGATAGAGCCTAGGTGCCATTCTGTGGATAGAGCCTAGGCGCGCCATTCTGTGGTTAGGCGGTTCGAATCTCCACTCGCTCCCGGAGATTTTTCACTGACAAAGCAAGGGGATGGGTGACTTTGGTGTGTGTGGTGTTGAGGTTCCGGCATTACCCTAAGATTGGTCCGGGAGGGTAAAGATTACTCTAAGATTACTCCGGGAGGGTAAAACTGGTAATTACGAGTCCAGCTCGCATGGACAAGACCGTGGTAATAACACACACACACACACACACACACACACACACACACAACACACACGTGTGTACTCCGTAGGTACTCCGTAGTGTAGGGGAAGCACGCTCGGTCCACAACCGAGAAGTCCCGGGTTCGATCCCCGGGCGGAATGGAAACAGTTGGGCTGTTTCCTTAGAACCCAAGCCCCTGTCCACCCAGCAGTGAATGGGTACCGGGTGTTAGCCGGGGGTTTTGTGACCCGCCTCCCGGGGTGGTGGCTTCGGCCAACACTAAAAAGATGAATGAGAAAAATAAATGTTGATATGGAGACAGAGCATACGAGCGTTGCTCTGGCCTGTAAAATTACAACTAGATGAATACAACTAGATGAACACAACAACACACACACACACACACACACACACACACACACCCCACACACCACACACACACAAACATCACGGGTAAGAATGATCTCACACTGTCAAAAAGTAAGGTATAAAGCATAACCACCCACCAATCTGACTCAGAGAAACAAAAGCTTAACAATGAATGAATATGTTCACAAGAAAATTTGACAAACTCTTTCCAAACAGAGAGGACGGAGAGTGTCCCACCGTGGCCACCGTGAGAGAGATCTCACGGTGGCCTCGGTCCCACCCTTGCCTCGCGGTCCCACCTGGTTTTGACGAAGGTCTGGCCCAGGTAACAGTTAGAGACCATGAGTAGGTAAGCGAAGCCCAGCAAGATGAGGGTCGTGCCCCCCATGAGGGAGCTTCGCAGGATGGCGTAGGGACACCCGATGGCCAGCAGGACGCCCGCCAGCAGGAAGACGGTGATCACCGGGAAGAAACATCGCGTCCCCTTCACGCGCTGCACCGCCACCTGCAGGCACGGAACTCAGCCTCACAAAGGTAGGAAAAGGGGGACTCAACCAGGACGGCAGGCTCACTGACCTCAGTACTAAGTTATGGGACAGCTTCAAAAACCTCAACCAATCACTCATCACGTTTGGTGTCAAACATGATGAACGAGACCAAGACCGTACACGTTTCATACCTGCCGATGACGTCGTCGAGGTGGAGCAGCGCCTTCATGGCCGTATCCACATCGCTCTCATGTCTAAAGGTACCGTCGGGGCCGAGCAGCAGCGTCAGCGTGGCCTCCGTGGCGGCCAGCAGGCGGCGCGCCAGCACGTCCAGCAGGTAGGTGAACAAATGTCCGGAAAGGAAGAAGTTCACGACGGCCACAATGGTCCAGGACAAGAGCATCGGAACCTCATAGTAGTGAGCGCCAAGAAGGTAAAGGCAAACCACCCCATGAACACAACCAGGCCCACGAAATAGACCACCATGACTAGAGTAAATGGACCCCTGGCATGGCAGTACCACCGGGTGTGAGGGGCGGAGGACCCCTTGAGGTGCGACATCTCGTGGAGAAGCGCGGCCAACTTGTTGCTATTTATCATCACTAGGAAGGGAGTGAGGCTCACAGCATTCATGGCGAGGCCGGCGCTGTACAGGAAGACGACGGTGCCCACGTCAGGCCTGACGAACAACCTGAAGAGCTGTGCGTAGACCTTTGCCACACACGGCGACCAGCAACACCTGCACGACAACACACTCCACAGGAACAACCTGAGGCTGAACACCGGCGCGGCGCTCGTGGCGGGCATCCTGTAGGGGAAGCAGCCACACAGCTGCATCAGTGGCACCATCAGGCGCCACGGCAGCATGTACGACGAGGTGTCCGGCGGCAGCATCGCGGCGGCGGCGAAGGTGCTTCACCGTTGACAGGCTTCTTCCTTGTCTTGCAGTTGAGCGCTGGTCAAGAGGCGTCTGTCAGGGCGTCAGCAGCGGCAGGCGCACTGCTGCGGCAACAGTCAACAGTTCGTTGCTAAAAGCTAAGGGATTAATGGATCATTAGTTGATGTGATCGATCCACATTTTCTTCGTATACTCAGTGATTACTCACTCCAGTAGCAGCACCCTCACCCCTGCCCCCTCCCCCCCTCACTGAAATGACGCTAAAAAATGTACATGGGAGCATCAATACATCGTCATAACATTAATGCGCTGTGGAAGACGTATAGGCTACCACACAAAGGAACTATTAGTGTTATTATCGCTCTAAACTAATCTTTGCAGAAGCGATTTAACATTCCTCAGGGAGACCTTGACTGTGTCTTGTTGGCTAGGCTCTTCCAGTACTGACTGACTAATGGCGATCGACTCATTGCGCTAATAATTCGATTGTCTAATGCGATAATTGCGATGATTCTATCGCGCTGCCTGCACCTGAACCACGCGTCTCCGTCCCCTCCCGTGCAGAATGGTTTGCTGTCTGTCATTAATTTATGCTCTCTTGTCCCTGGAATTCACATTTACTACCGATTAACCTGTTTTGTGAGCTCAGCGTCGCCTGGCCCAATGTTGCATGTAGCTCGAATATCGGCTGGCCCTCGCTTGCCCCACGGCAACGAGTCATGTATGGCTGGGTAATACATGTATGCCTCCTTACGCCCTTTAGCCGGGAAGGAAAAAAAATACTACTACGTGGGCGACAAGATATTGTTCATTAAATCCTTCCTGGATACAATGGTGCATCTTATCTGTGTGTGTTAGATCCAGAAGTGCACTCTTATTACTGCATATGTGCATATGATCTTTATTCATAACAACATACAAAAGGGTGAAGTTGATGTATCCAAAAAACTATATTTTAACAGGTAGGCCTTTACCTTTCTGGATATCCAAGGAATGTCGCCCAGTAACATTTGCTTAAAAAATGCACTGCCTCTTGTAGCTTCCTTATTTTTTTATGTTCTTTTATTATCAAAGGGTTCGTACAGGCTGTTGACGCAAACGTTGCTGTGGCGCTGCACCTCATCCGCTTGGGGACGCCACCTCATGATAGCTGCGGATGAAGTATTGCATTATCTATTAACATCATTATCATTGTTATTATTATGGTTATTACTATTATCATTATTATCATTGTTATTATTATTATTATTATTATCAAATGACTATCTTTAATGATATTGATGCTAGTAACAGCTAGTATCATTGTCATTATCATAGCTTTTCTTATCATAACCACACTCACACCATACTCACGTGGCACCACTGATCTTCGCCTCCTTGATATCTGACACACCACCACCGCCATCGCCACCACCACTAGCACAACCACCCCACACCCCACCACCACACTGCTTCCTCTGTCAGCTGTAGGGGCACAGGGCGTGGGCGTGACAGGCGGCGGCGAGGTGCTGGATGCATGCCTTTGAGGAGGGTGATGTGTGGTGGTGGGCGGTGATGTCACTTGGCCTTGGGGAGGTAGATTCAGGCAAGGTTCAGTAACAGAGGTTGTGGCCTGGGATAGCCTCGTGACCCTGCAAGAGGCACCTGGCGTGGTGTCTCTCCATATGAAGTAGCCGTGACCCACCACACTGAGGCTACGAAGACTCCAAGCATCTGTGCTGTTACCATCACATGCCTTGATGCACCCGCCATACCACAGCCAAAAATAAAGGCGATAAGGGTAAAATTTAAGGTGTATACTTTGCGCCCCCAAAGAAGAGAAGAGAAGAGAAGAGAAGAGAATTTTATATTAACTAAAAAATCGTCTAATGGTACCCAAATTACAATGGAAATTATGTTCTGGGCTTCAAGGGGTTAAATACCTATAAAATACCTATATAAGAGAAGAGAAGAAAGGAGAGGATAGAGGAGGGAGAGGGAGGAGAGGAGAGAGAGGAGAGGAGAGGAGGAGGAGAGGAGAGGAGAAGTACAAGCCGTCTACAGAGAGACGTGTTAGGATGAATAAATTAATACAACATGCAGATTGGCGGGTGAGGAGGAGCCTTGTTTTCTACTGTCCTTTATCTCTCTCTCACTTTAGGTTAGATTGTATAGATTATCACAAACAGCCTCGTTAGGACCAGCAGGTCTGTTGCTGTGTTCTTCCCTTGTGGTGCCCTTTGTGATTGCCTCAGCACGCCTTCCTAATGATGACTTTGATTTCAGTTCATGTTTTTATCCATACGAAGTGGAAATGTCGTCTTATCTCTGAGGGAAGGGGTTTCCTGTGGTAGATATTCCTATTCAAATTGTCTCGGTGTTAAAAAAAATGTATTCAGAAATCCTTGGCGAATGGTTTTTCGTTTGTTCTCTTTCCACGGTGTATTTTATTCATTAACTTTCTATATAGGCTCTCTGTTAATAGCTCATAACTTCTTACTTACGTGATAAGATACTACGTACAATATTATGAAGTACTGGAATCAACAAAGACAAGATGAGATTATATTATATCATTTATGAGCGAAAGTTCCAGACGAATTTCAATTTTCTAAACGGATGTAATAGGAGCGGAACTGAGCTGTGTGTGTGTAGTGTGTGTGTGTGGTGTTGTGTGTGTGTCATTCACCCATGGTCTTGTCCACGCAAGCCGGACTTTGCGATCGCCAGTTCAGTGGGCCTGTCTGTGTGTGTGTGTGTCTCGTGTCTCTGTGTGTGTGTGTGTGTCTGTGGTGTGTGTGTGTGTGTGTGTTCGTGTGATTGTAATTCACCCAAAGCCTTGATCATGCACTTGACAGGCGACCACCAACTGTTACCCTCCTGGAAAGATTGATTTGATTTAATGCCCAAAAAAGGGGAATGTGCTGGACATCAGAGGTTCCTATGGCACCCTCCTGGGAAGAGCTTATAAAGAGCTCATAAAGACCGATCTTTGGATAAGGCTGCGACCGCTCACATCCTTAGCTTTCCCTTGCTCAAGGGGGGACAGTAATTGCCCCCCATTTGTCAATCAAAAATCCCCTGAGCGGGGATTGAAAGCGAGACCACATATTAACGCGCAATGTTCTTAACCATTGTGTCATACAAGCATAGTGTGTGGTGTGTGTGTGTTGTAGCCGAGCACGCTCGGCTTACACGAGAAGTCCCGGGTTCGATCCCGGGCGGAGCGAAAGATAGATGGGTGTGTTCTAAATCTAGCCTGTCACCCAGCAGTGAATGGGGTACTGGGTGCCAGCCGGGGGTTTGTAATACCCCCCCCCCCAGGGGTGGTTGGCTCGGACAACACTAATATGCAGCAGCGGTAGATCACTATGGTCTGAGGCATTATCCTTCTAAAACAAACAACATTAAGCGAAACAAGAAAACAAGAGTGTGTTGTGTGTGGTGTGATATCTTGGCTTTCATAAGGTTAGAGTTGGTCGACTATACTAAAACATGTAAAGAAATGACACTGCGACATAATGGTGGAAGTGTAACTTGTTACTCTTCATTTGGTATAATAACTGAAACAAACAATTTAAGTTCGTTATGACAATCGATACCAGAGCGATTTAGTTTCATTTTCACAACCGGAGATTTCCCGAGAGCTGTGATAATAGCAAAGGAGGTAACCCTGCTAGACAAATAATGAAGAGAAAAGTAAAACCTAAAGCCGATAGCTGACATGATAAATCTTGAAAGATTGTTCAAAAGGGAGGGAAATTAAGGGCTGTACACTACTTAAGGTCATTTGGTTGTCCAATGTCATATATCTGTTTTTAATAAAATTTATAATAATATATTATATTATTTTTATATATATTTAATATAATAATATATATATATAATATTTTAAAATAATATAAAATATATATTTATTATATATATACAATATAATAATATAGATATAACATATACATAAATATATATATATATACATAATAATATATTATATGTATATAAATATAATTTTAAATTTATATAGTATATATATTATATATATATATATATATAATATATATTATATATAGTAATATATATTAAATATATATATAATATAATATATATATATATATATACTAAAAATATATGTGTGTGGTGTTGGAACTGGAAAAAAACTTTACCTTTTTTCCTAGGGCCTTTTACTCAAATGAGATGGGATCGTCCATACAAAATTTTCTCACAAAGAATGAACAAAACACAATATCATTTTGAAGGGGAAACTATTTTATTGATAAATAAAAATAATTGTTTTATATATTTTTTTTTGTGGATCATAGAAGCCCCACGCATTACCAAATCCCTGCACTTTATGGTCCCAAATTACATCAAATCAAAGCTACGCATAGATTGTGCTTGTGTGTCCGTTGTATGCCTGTTGACAAGGTTATCAAAGGCTCATGCAGGCCATACTTATGTACATACTTATCACGGCCTTATGTCAGTGCATTTTAACATCACAAACTGGGCGACCAAAATGTCTCCCAGTGTGGAAAACTGTCCGCCCAGTAAGAACAATTTTAAGTACTGGGCGACAAGATATTTGTTCAATAAATTCTTCCTGGATACCAATGTACCGGGAACGTGGTTTAAGTATTGAATATGAAAATGGGAGTGTGGGGGCGGGGTCAAAGATGAGAGGAGCGAGGGCCCCGGTGGTAGCTTGGACGGCGGAAGGCAGGGAAAAGTGGGGGTTGATCGGTTTGTTTTAGCGGTGCCCCCCTATAAAATTATACGGTGGGTATGGGTCAATAAGTATCAACAAAGATTTTTAGCCCAGAAGAAAATTTTTGGTCGCAGGATTTGGGGGACAGGAAACAGGGGAAAATTTATTTCCCCACGAGGCGGGGAAATAGTGTGCCCCTCTGTATAGAGTGAGGGAAAGTGAAGGGGTGAGAGGTGAGAGGGAGGCACGTGAAAAACCAAGGATTTTTAAAAAGTAATGCCGTTGGGTAAACCCTTTTTAAAAGGGGGTCAAGAGACGAGTTGTCATACGTGTTGCCATAAATACCTATTTACGTACGAGGTAGGACAAAAACCCCCCTAGGACAAAAACCCCCCAAGGAAAAAAAACCCTAGGACAAAACCCCCAGGAAAAAAAAAACCCGAAAACAAAAAAAAAAAAACCCCCCGGGACAAAAAAAAAAGAAATTTTTAAAAAAAAAAATTTTTATTCTTATTATTTGTAGTTTAAAACACTTTTCTGAGATGTAAAATATTACATTCATTATATAATATATAGGTTTTGATAAGATAGGTGTATGATAGGATTTGATAGGTGCGTTTTTACCTATAGCTACCGTAGATAACACTCTAATTTATTCAGCCAGCTGCACAGTAATGTCAGCCACTGGCGCCATTATATTTACCGATTATTTGTTATGTGAAGCATGTCAATGAAAGCTGTGTATGTAACACTGAAAGATGATACCACAGTAGTTTATATTCATGGTTGTATAATCTACCCTGTTTCCAGCGTTGTTTTAGCTTTGTATCTGCAAGTATATACGGATTTCAGATTACACTACTAGGTTTTTTTTTTCGGGCGCGATCCCCCCCCTCGTGTGACCCGACGGCGGAGAGGACCCACTCAGAAACAAACACTAGATGGCGACCTTAGTGTAGCCCATTGATTCAACGTGCCACTCGGTTGAGATATTTTTGTATTTGTTCATTTATAGCCATACTATGACACAGATCGAAGACACAAATGGACAGACTCTCCAGATAGCCCCCTTCTGACTCTTTCCTGAAATCATCATGGATGTAGAAATGTAAAAGTATTAACGCCACACACGTCTGTAAACTAAAAAAAGAAACGTTTTCCTGGCGACTTTAGTGGTATCTACGGTACATGGGGATTTACGGTACTCAGATAGAAAAAACAATGAGCAGGGTGGAGTGAACAAACACAAAGAAAGATTATAACATTTCATTGATTACGTCAGTAAATAAATTGCTAAATTAATATTTTTTCTTCTAATTTTATTGTATTAAGCTGAGGGGCGTCTTTGTCCTATTTCGCATTTAGCTTAGGGGGTTTTGTCCAAGCGGGTTTTTGTCCAAGGTGGTTTTTGTTCCTAGGGGGTTTGTCCTAGGGGGATTTTGTTGGTCCCCTACAGTACATGCATTACTCCCCGCTCGAACAAGAATACGTGTTCACGTATTATAGATGTAATAAAGATGTGAACATAACATAGGAGATATATAAGGGGCGTAAGGGGGGAAAAATGAAGCTGAATGGCACAGCAAAAGTGGATCGAAATAAATCTATGACCAAAAGGACGAACATGAAAAATAAATCACTCAAAAAATTTAAATTATGGGAAAAATACTACACCAAAATAAACATGAGAAAATCACACAAAATATTGAGATAAAACCGAACCAAAGGAGAAAATATAAGAAAATTCACAAACATGGAAATATATAAAATAACACCAAAAAGTCGACTATACGTGAATATCACACAAAACATTGGAATATAAAATCACACCAAAGTAGAGTATAATATGTGAAGTTAAACCCTCGGCCATGGAGGCGAGGAGGGGACTGAAATAAGGCTGAGCATCACACCCAAAGTAGTTTATAATTTAAAGTAAACCACCTCTGCCACGGAGGGCGAGGCGCGGACTGAAATAGCTGAGCAGGAAATACGTCAACCACAGAATAAGATGAGGCATTACTGAGTTAACAACGCAACCGAAGTCGTGGACAAAAAAATAACGCAGATCAAGATATTACCTAGTTAACATTCTAAGCACACATGCAAGACGTGGACGAAATCGATGCCGAACAGTAAATATTTTGTTAACCACGCAACCTTGTCGTGGGACAGAAGATAAAATGGAGCAAATAGCATGCTAAAGATAAGCAAGGAACCAAAAATCACAAAAGTACGCAACATTACACCAGTTGGTCTTGAGAACCGTAGACATATTACAAAAATTAGGACATCTAACTCCTTTGTCAAAGAGGATTGCGCTGATAACTAAACAGGTCATATCTATAAATTAGTGCAAATTATTTTAATGAAAAAATCGTATACTATTGATCAAAGTACAATGGAAATTTCGTTCTGGGACCTTAAGAGGCAATTGGAATTTTTGCCATATGTAAAAAAAAAAATAGACTATAGTAAGGACTAATGACTACCCGTGCAGTGACTCCGTCCTGGCAGGGTCTGTGGTTTCGCGCAGGTCGGGCAGGGTGAGAGGTGGGCAGCAGGTTCGGTGGTGGGCAGCAGGGTAGAGGTAGGCAGCAGGGTAGAGGTGGGGCAGCAGGGTTGGTGGTGGGCAGGGCCAGATCAGCAAACACATACGCCGGTGCCTAGGTAGGAGTAAGGTCTGAGATACTCTCTTCGAAAAACTTTTCTTGGATCAGGAGCATATATCTGCCGCCAAAATCGATGACGTCACAAACGCCGACTTTACCCTCGGTGCAAGTCTGCGCCAACTCCTGGCTGGATCCAGCAAGGTACTTACTCCCATTTCCGTGAAGGTCATCAGGCAGCAATATTATGGCGAGATCTACACCACCTCGATGAGGAGGTTTGGTAGGGAGGCGTATCTCATATATATAAATAAAATGTCATTTAGTATGCTAATAGGACGTTTACCACCGAGGTAAGGACTTGAAATATAAGCCTATTGGTAAGCCGCAGAGCGCGTGTACAAATGTTTAGCGACCGAGAATACAAGCATTGGGGGAGGCGCGTCTCGGTGTGTAGGACTACCTTCGGTATTTGTTGTATTAGTTCGTATGGGGCAGTACCATTTTTTTAGACCCACTAGCGGAGTCCTGTGAGCCAGAATTGTTGTTTTAATCAGTGATTTATGTTTGTAAACTTTTTTATCTCGGGGAACGCCTTGTGATTGGCGGGAATAGTTTTGAATAATAATTAAAACAGGGCTGTGATTCGCTATTAGCGAGGATGACGTCAATGTTTTTTGGGCCCCCAATCGCTTTCTCTGTGGAGATACTCTGAAAAAAACTCCCCCGGGCCGGCCCGGCGTAAGTCCATTTTCGGCGTATTATTCAAAAGCCTCGGCGCAAGAGGGGGGAGGGCTGCGCCGGAGAAAGCTTTTTACCCCATACGAAACCGCTTGACAAACCCCTTTTTTGCTGGATCTGGCCCTAGGTGGTGGTGGTGGTGGGGGGGCTTTTAGGAGGGCGGCGAGGCTGGCTTTGAGGAAGGGAGGGTGTTCTCGGGGCACCCCGAGGGGAAACAGGGGCCCAGCCTCGCGGGGGAGCCTCCGCCGGGGTAGAATTTTCCCCCCAAACGACCCACATGTTGTGGGTGAAGGCCGTAAGGAAACCTAAAAGGGTATACCCTGCACCACGCTTTGCGTTAATAAGGGAGGAAAAAATTTCCCCCTTCGTTCAAGGCGTTTCGGGGAAATTTGGGTTTTTTTTTTTTCCCAAAGAATTTTTTTTTTCTAGTAGATTTTTTTTTTCAAAAATTTTTTTTTTCGGGGAAAAAAAACATTTTCCAGTATATTTTTTTTTGCCAAAAAATAGATTTTTTTTGTCCGGGGTTTAGTTTTTTTGGGGTACATTTTTTCAAAGATGGGATTTTTTTTTTTCCTTTTTTTTTTTTTCCAAAGAAAAATACTATTTTTTTGTGGTGAGGGGCCCCTTTTCCAAACTTTAGACTTTTCATACCGACCAAGGCTTTCCAAAGGGAAAAAAATTGGGGGGGGGCCACCCCCCAAATGAGGGTTTGGGGGGGTGGGGGGCGAGCAAAAGCGACCCTTTAAATCAGCTGGGGTCGGGGGGGCGCTGTAACCCCCAAAGAAAATTTTTTTTTGAAGATATAATTTTAATTGGGGGCATATTGACCCTATGGGGGGGTTTTTTTTTTTTATTTTTTCTTTGCAGGGTATTCAAATAGTAAAATTGATAAAATTTAATCCCAAAACGTTTCCTAAATGAGTGTTGAATTAGAGAAACTGCAACCGACGGCCAGTGGTCGCGGGGCAGTTTTAACTCACAATTTGGTGAAAATTTGGGTCAACTTAAAAAGAAAAATAGGGCTTATTCCACTGCACTTAAAACCAAAAATAAATATTAAGAACGATTTCTTCTATATGTATAGGGGTAAGAACCCTTTGATTCTAAAAAAACCATTGTTAAAACCCCAAAAAACCAAGAAAGGTTATATTTGAGGAGGCGGGGGAAAATTGTACCTATGATATTTTTTATAGTAAAAAACGAATGTTTAAAGTTATCATATCTGGGGAGCCCCTATTTTCCTGTTATTATTGTGTATCAATCAGATGGGAAAAGCCTGGAAATCCCCAAGATCAAACGCGTGAAGTGGCAATGTTTTTAAATTCAATGGGCCCCCGCCCCCCAAATCCCCCCCGCCCACCACTCCCCGCCGCGGGTTTTCGCCCCCACAATTTAACCTACATTTCGCAGCAACAAGCCGTTTTTCCCTTTTTTTTTATTTTTGGGTTTTTCCCAAAGGTTTTTGCTTTTTGTTTTTGAAAAGCGTTTGCCAGCCCGCGCAGTACGCCCCTTAAAAAAACAGTGTGAACTTTCGAAAAAATTTTTTTACATCCCAACAAATACATGTAAAAAAATATTTTAAAAGCTTTCCCTATCGGGGGCGAGAAATTTTTGCTTTAAAATTGCTATTATAGAAGTTTCATCGTAATGCATGTCATCCAATAATTGTAAAACAACAGAAAAAAAACTATTTTTTTTTGGTATTCAAAATGCGGGCATCAATTTTAAAATCGCAAAATTTAAATTTTTTAAAAATTAGTCCCGACCCAAAAAAACCGTAGCCCCCTTTTTGATTTAAAAAACGGGCCAGCGACCACTGGCATTTCTGGATTTTGCATTTTCTCTCTAAAATTTTGGCCCCCCCTCTGGTTTACGCCCTTGATAAGAAGCCCTTAAGACATTTAAATATTTACTAAAAGGGTGTGTGCCCGAGTAAAAAGTAAACCACCACGGTTGTATCACTTTTTTCCCCTCCTGTTAACCCTTTGTGGTATTATTTTTACAGGGGGCCAGAGGAACGTTTGGCATATTTTAGTATTTAGTACTTATTTTATTTTGTTTTTAATTTTTTTTACATCTTTAAAAAAACTGGCCAAGGGCAAAAAAAAGAAGAAAAACAAAAAGCCCCCCTGGGTTGCTCACCCCTATAAAAAAACCAGTAAGAAGAATATGGGAAAGGGGGGGGGGGCCAAATTTTTATTTGCGGCTAATTTGGGGAAAAGTTTTTAGTTAGCATCCGTGTTTTTCCGTGGCCCCCGAGAAGAGCCCTCCCCTCTCCCCTTCTCGGGGGCCCCCCGGGTTATTCACCCAGGTCTTGTCCCCGCGAGCTACCCGGCATCGCCTTTTTCCCCTTTTCATGCGAGTTTGGAGCTCATTTTTCCCGATCTTTGGAAAATGCGATGAGAGTGGGACCTCACTACCACACCCCCCCATCCCCGGGGTTTAAAGGGGTACAGTAACCGCCCAAAATTTGTCAGTGAAAAATCTCCGGGGGGGGCTTTTTGGGAACCTACTAAGACCATCTTAGCGCTAGTTGGACTTTTTTCGGAACCCAAATTTCGCTCGCCCAAAGGGGACGTGCAGGGGTTGTAGGCAAAGGGGGGGCCCAAGGGTTTTGGGGTCGTCTTACCCCCGCTTTTTTCCTCCGTCACCCTAACAAAAATGGTTATATTATTGGTTAATATTATATATTTTAACAGTGTTTATTTAAAAGGTGTGGGCTATAAAATATACTATAATATAGGGGGGGCGGGGCGAAAAATTAGGGATTTGCGCCAAAAAAGGGTTACCCGTTTAAATTCTAAACATATAAAAACACACCAAAAAAAAAGTGTCGTTTTTTTTCACGAAAATCCCCTACGGGGCTATAAATTGGTTTAGGGGAAATAAAAAAGGGGGGAAGGGAAGAGGAGGGGGGAAAGAAATAATAAAAAAAAAAAGGGGAAGAGAGGGGAGAAAAGCTAGACCCCTCGGCTTTGAAAACACGCACTGTGACTGTAGCAGAAACTACTCGGGCAACCAGGAAGAAGGAAGAGGGGAGAAAAAAATTTAGAAGAAAAAAAAAGGAGGGGAGAGAGAGAAAAGAGAGAGAGAGAGAGAGAGAGAGAGAGAAGAAGAGAGAGGAGGGGAGAGAGAGAGGGAGAGAGAGAAGGGGAAAGGGAAGAGAGAGAGAGAGAGAGAAGGGAAAGAGAAGAAAGAGAGAAAAAAGAGAAAAAAAGAGAGAGAGAGGATTTCCCTCGGCGCAGTACGTGAAACTGCACTGTGACTGTAGCAAAAATACATACTCCCAACTAAAAGGAGAAGGAAAAAGGGGGGGAGAAGAAATAGAAGAAAAAAAAAGGGAGAGGGGAGGGGAAAAGAGAGAGGACGAGAGAGAGAAGAGAGAGGAGACGGAGGAGAGAAGAGAGAGAGGAGAGGAGAAAAACAGGGGGGGAAAGGGGGGAAAAAAAAAGAGAGAGAAGAAGAGGGAGGGAAAAAGAGAAGGAAGAGAAGGGAAAGAGAGGTGAAAAAGAAGGGGAAAGGAAAAAAGGGGAGAGAGGGAAGAGAGAAGAGAGAAGAGAAAAAGAGAAGAAAAAAGAGGGGATGGGGAGAGAGAGAGAGAGAGAGGACTCGGCGTGGTATCTATTTCCCCCCAAATACAGACTTGGTCCGGGGCCGGGATTGGTTGGGTGGCACTAAAAAAGGGGTTGGGCCCTTTCTGCCCCCTTACACGGGGGAAAGTGACCCCCCCCCCCCAAAAATGCTCCCCTTAGTAATCTTCTTGGGCCCGGTATAACAAAGTCGGCCCTTAGGACCCTAAGAGGGTGTAGTTTAGGCCCCTTCAAAAATCCCCCAACCCGGGAGCGCAAGCATTCAAAAACCGCCTCCCCTTGGTCTAGATAGAACCCAATTCTTTTAAAGAATTCTATCTGACCAAGCCCTACCCACGAGTAGAGCCCCGGGAGGGCTTTTCCCCCCTGCCCCATCGCGCGGTGGGGTTATTCATCTTTTTGGATTCACCTATTTGTATTTTCAGGGCCGGAGCAACGCTCTTTATACCCCCGTCTCCTATCAACATTTATTTTATCTTCTTCCTTTGTGGTTAGTTTTGGGGGAAAGGGCCACCCCCCCGGGAGGGGGCCCAAAAACCCCCCGGTTAACCCCCTTTACCCTTAAATGCGGGGGGGAAACGGGGGCTGGGGTTTTTAAAAAGAAGACCCCCGCCCGGGTCTTCGTTTCCCCCGGGGGATCGAACCCGGGATTTCCCTGGGTTGTGACCCGAGATTTGCAAACCCCTTTACAATACGGTTTTTCCCTAAAAGTTTTGTGTGTTATTCATTCCCCCAAATTTTCTTGTCCCCCCGGGGAGCTGGCTCGCGGATGGGCCCAAGTTTTTCCCCCTCTCAGTGCGACCCTTGGAGCCCCTTTATTCCCGATCTTGGGCAATGCGGGGGCCCCTCACACCCCACACCCCCCATCCCCTTGCCCCAAGGGGGGACAGTAACCCCCCCAAATTTTGTCATGAAAAACCCCCGGGGACCGCGAGGTTCGAACCGCCAAACCCACGAATGGGACCCCGGGCACGCTGTCACCGGGACCTCGCGCGGTTTTTGGGGTGTGTGTTTGAAATGTGTGTGTGGGGTGTGTGTTTGTTTGTGTTTTTGGGTGGTTTTAAAACTATCTATATTTTTGTTGTCGGAAACTTTTTTAGCAGTTAAACCCAATGTGTGTGCAATGGTGTCACCGGGGATGGATGTATTGATGCCCAACAAAAACCTTTGTGTTGGCCCACGGAGGGGGAGATCCGCGACGAATTTCCCCGCAGGGTCCCAAATGGATCCTATCCACTGGACGAGACGTAAAAACACATTCCCGAGTTGTCCCGCCAGCGTGCCCGGGGAAGATGCCGGAGATGCCTGCAAACCGCCGGTGTGAAGGAAAACACGGGGGTGGGGGAAGAAAAACTGGTTCACAAAAAAGGGTGGTAAAGGGTTGAATGGCCCCTGTCGTCGTCGTCGGGTAGTTAGTCCCAGTAAATGGGGGAGTTTTAAAAAAGGGAGGGGGGAAAAAATTCATGGAGGGGGATGAAAAGGGGAAATGATGATTGAGGTGATAAATTTTGGGAGTGATTGTTTAATGGCCCTGTACTCGGGGACTGAAGTGCTGTGAAGTGGGGGGGAGGTTTCCCAAATTTTTTTCCTTTTAAATACAGGAGTGAGGCAAGGGTTTGGCCCTTCCCCAATCACTTTTAAAAACACTTGTATGGACTGGGTATTGGGCAAAGTTGTAGTCAAAGGGGGGGGAAAACAATCGGAAACACCAAGATCATGATCTTTTTTTTTGGCCGATGATGCAGTAATCTTTCCCTGAGTCACGGGGAGGTCATCCCAAAAGAGCAAAAAGAAAAAAGGGAAGCTACCAAAGGCCACGAGGCCTACACGTGGTAGTTCCTTCAGGGTGTGGCTCGCAAGCGCTCCGAGGAGGCAAACCCTTTTGGGGGATTTGGGGTTGCCCCGGGTTTTAAGCAAGGGCCAGGTTTTTGGACTTACTAGATAAAACATACAGTCTTTTCATGCTTGCAGCGGGGCTTGAGATTTTGGGAAAGTTTTACATCCCTTGGTAGCGAGCCCCTTTAATGGGCGGGTCCTTAAGAATTTTAAACGGCGGTTTGGCATAGCCCGGGGGTGTTATGGACTCCTCAGCAGGACCCCCTGAAAAAAATAAAAAAAAACAGGAAAACACTCGGGGAAAAAAGCTTACATACTAATAGTTTTCCTGAAGCTTAAATTCTGTTTTGAATTTTGGCGTTTTTTCCCAGAAAAAACCGTTTTTAAAAAGATTGAGTTTTTTCAAAATTCAATTTTTTTTGCCAAAAATTTTAATAAATTTAAAAAAATAAAATGAAAAACTACTTTTTTTATTAAAAAACTGTTTCAGTTTTTTGTTTTTAAAGGGGGTAATTCTGATATGCCCCCCGAAAAAAGTACAGAAAAATTTTACGAAAAATGATGATAAATTCAGGCTAAAAGGGGAAAGGGGATTGAGAGGGGAGAACATCTGGGGGCCCTTTAGCTTTAAAAACTCCCCCATCCCGACCAAAAAATTACCGATACCGGTATCCCGATGCAAAAACTAATCCCGATCCAGCCAGTTTTTTAACGAAGGAGACCCAGCCGCGGGAGGCAGGGGATACAAAGCGTGGGGGAGAAATGGAGAAAAAACAAACCTGGTTAATATAAAAAAAATAAGAAACAAATGGGAGGAATGGAAAAAAATATGATAAAAGACCAATCAACCCTTACCTTTAAACTCAAACTAACAGCCTTTACACTTTTTTCCCAACGATGCCCCGGGCTACAATAGGGGAAAAAAATAAATTACAGAAATTCAGCAAAAACCCTATAATGAAAATATAAAGAAATAATAGGGGAAAAATATTATTCAAATTTTAAAAAACCCCAAAAAAAAAGGCCTTTTTTCGACATTTCAGGAAACCCGTTCACGGAACCCAAGAATTCATTTGGGTTTCCCTTTTGCCCACGAAAAAACCCGGCCGAGGCGACGCCGTAGTGACTCGGGAAAAACCCCTTTAAATTTCTCTAACCCCCATTGGCCCGGTTTGGGGGGCCTTTGGGGAGGGGTTTTTAGTTTTATAAACCCAAAAAATGACCCCCCCTTGGGCCCCAAATTTTTCTTATCGTGAAGGGTTTTTCCCCAAAGCACGAGTCGGAGAGGATGTCAAAACGGCCTTAAAAAATTTAAGGGGGGAAATGGTGGAGGAAGCGTTCCGCGATCTTTTAAAATTGTTGATTAAAAGACCCTTCACATCACAGCCCGAGTTAACCCCTTTTTAATTTTTTTTTTTTCTCCCCCTGCCCCTCCCCTTTTCCCCTCTCTCTCTATTTTTCTCTCCTCTCCCCTCTTCCCCTCTCTCTCTCTCTCTCCCCTCTTTTCTCTCTCTTCTCTCTCTCTCTTCTCTCTCTCTCTCTCTTTTCTCTCCCCCCTCTCTCTTCTCTTCCCCCCTTCCCCCTCTCCCCTTTTCTCTCTTCCTCTTGCCCCCGCCAGCTGAGTTTTTTTAAACAAAAAAAGGGGGTTTTTTTTCGTTTCCTTTTGACACGCGGAAAAACCCCAAAAAGGAACTGAACCCCAAACCCCCAACTGAAAAAAACCCGGTTTCGGAACTTGGGGGGCCCAAAAGGAAGAGGCCTTTTTGAAATAGAAATAACCAAAAGATGTCTTGTTCCCTTCTGGGGAAGGGGGAATAGGTTAAAAGAATTAAAAACCCACAGGGGTCCCTGAAGAAACCCTCATTTAGAATGGGCACCTGAAGAACCGTAAACCCCCGGAAATCCCACTTTAAGAAACCCTCACTCCGGATATCCCACCTGAAGATCTGTTTACCCCAGCCCCCCAGTGAATGTAATATTAAATTTTGTATTAAAAATATTTCCTTTTTGGGTTTGCATCTTTTTTTGAAGGGGATTAAAAAAAAAAAGAAAAAAATATAGAGTGTTCCCAAAAAACAAATACATTATACTTTATTTAATATTCCCAAAATTTCAGGAAAATTTATTTCGTGGGTCATACTTTAGTTTGTTTGGGGCATTTCTCAGAAAAAAATCCTTCGGTCTTGGAGTATTTTTTCCAATTTATCCCGTTATCCCCAAGTAACCCCACTTTAACTTCACGCTTTAAAAAAACTGTTTTTTTGAAGCCAACCCAATAAATATAGTGGGAAACTATTTAACAGTACATAGTGGTAGGACCCCTGATCTATAAACATGGATCGCGGAGCCTGGTCACACTGTTTTCCCAAATGTCCGCCATCCTTGCCGTAACCAAAACAAAAACCTTGTTTTTTGCGGCTCGGGGTTGCTGTCTGGCTGGGTTTTTCCCCCCTTTGTCATGCCAAGTGTGCTTGCTGTTTTGGCTGTGTTAAACGCCTCGTCCTGCCAAGCTGTGCTGCTATGTCCTGTAAAAAACAGACCCGGACCTGGAAGTGGCCAAAACTTTCCCCCCTGTGGGGTAACCCCACACACACACCCCACGCACCCCACCCACACACACACACACACCCCCCCAACCCCCCACACCCACACACACAAACCCCCACCCCCCAACAACCCAGACAAACCCACCCCCCCACACACCCCCACACACACCCCCACCCCCAACCCCCCCCCAGCCCATCCCTCTTAATCCTCTACCCCCTCCAGTAATCCCAAAACTAGTTAAAAAAAAAAAAAGGGGATATGGTTTTATTTTTTTTTTTTAAGTGATAAGATATAAATTTTTTTTTTTTATACTTGTTAAAAATTAGGGGGAAACCCGGAAAGGACCTGAGTGCGGGTTTTGATACAAAAGAAAAATAGCGCTTCCAATAAGCGGGGTTTTCTGATGGAGATAGTTTATTTTGCGAAGAAAAAAAAAAAAAAAAAAAATATATACCTTGTGGTTAAAATTAGGGTTTTGGGGTTTCCCTTACAACCTATAAGGTTAGGTTAGGTTTCTTAACCTTTAAGGTTAGGTTAGGTTTCATTAAAAAACCCATAAAGGGTTTGGTTAGGTTTTTATTTAAAAAACCTTTTTAAGGGTTTGGTTAGGTTTTATTAAAACCCATAAGGTTTGGTTGGTTCATTACAACCTATAAGGTTAGGGGAGGTTTTTTATTAAAACCTTTAGGTTAAAGGGTTTTGGGTTTTATTAAAAAACCCTTTTAAAGGGTTTGGTTTGGTTTTTATTAAAAAACTATAAGGGTTTGGGTTTGGTTTCATTTTAAAACTTTTTTTTTGGGGGGGGGTTTCTTTTTAAATAAAAATTTTTTTCCCTTTAAAACCTTTTTTGGGAGGCCAAAAAAAATTGGGTTTGGTTCTTCCCCTTTAAAAGGCCTTAAAAAACCCCTTTAATTATTAACCCAAAATTTGGTTTTTTTAGGGTTTTTTAAAACCATAGGTTTTGGGTTTTTAAATTAATTTTTTTTTTGGGGGGGGTTCGAAAAAAACACCCCGGGTATTTTGGAAAAAAAAAAATTATGTTCCAAAAACACCAAAAATCCTAATTACCCAAAAAAGGGTTTTTTATTAAACCAAGGTTTTTTGTTAATTTAAAATTTCCCGGGTTAAAAAACCCCCCAGGTAGTTCAAAAACCAAAACCGTGGTCGCCCTAAAACCCCCCCCTTTTCCGGGGTTGGCCGGGTTTTTGGTTAAAACTTCGTTCCCCAAGGTAACCACCACCTCCCCCGGGGTGGGGGGTAAAATGGGGCCCTTTAGGCCTCCCGCTTTCAACCCAAACACCACACTGCCTAAACACCCGACGGGCCCCGGGAAAAAAAAAAAAAAAAAACAAACCCTTTGGGGGTTTTTCCCTGACGGGCCCTTTTCCCCAAAACCCCCTGTACGGCCTCGAAACCCTTGGCACTACACACCTGGGGGCCTCCCCAACAACCCCCCCCCAAAAAACCCCCCCCCTTGGTTTTACTATTCACATGTACGGGCCCTTTCAAGACACCTGTCACTACAAAACCTTTTAAAGGCCCCCACAACAAACCCGTTTACTACACACCTGTAAAGGCCCCCAAGACCCTGTCAAATACCCACCGTACGGCCTCGCAACACACCTGTTGTCCCGTGTATCAAACCCTAAATAAATTTTTTTGGAAGGTTCGAAAGATGCACTAAAGGGTTTTTAAATTTTGTAGTAGTAAGTTAGGTGTTTAAAGTATTGTAGTGGGGAAAAATTAGTAGTAGGTGGTAATAAATAGTAGTAGTAGTAGGGGGTAATTAGGCTTTTTACATGGGCCCGCAGCCCAAAACCCAGCCCCCCTGCCTGTCCCCGGGCCATGATTTGTTTTGGGTTTTGCAGATGGCGGTGGTGATTCATTTTCTCGGCCCCCGCAGCCCCCGACCGCGATCCTGTTTATTAGATCAGTGGGGAGGACCCTAGAGCTTCTACCGAAGGGGTCACCCCGGGTGATTTTTAAAATGGGCGCGCCATTTTATTTTAGGACGGGGAGCGATCCTAGCGGCAAAGGGGGGGCTCTGACAGTCGCCTGCAGAAAAAGGGGGAAACTCATCTCCTTTTTGGGGATGATGGGGTGGATAAGGGAAGGTGGGGAGAGGAAGAAGGAATATGAGAGGGAAAGGAAAAGGGGGACAAAAAGGGGTAAGGAAGAAATTGGGGGGGTGAAAGTCCCAAAAGGACTGGGGCGAGGAAAGAAAAAGGAAACAAAGAAGGGGGGAAAACCCCCCACTAAACCCTTAAAACCCCTCCCCCCACACCCCTTTTACTCACCCATTACCCACACGCGGTTACCCCTCTTCCCCCCCCCACTCCTCACCCATTCCCCTCACCCCCAAAAAATTCACCCCCACCCATTTCCCATTCCCCCCACACCCTTCCAAATACCCATCACCCCCCCCCATTCACTCCCCATTACCACACCCCCCCCGGGCCCCTTTTACTCAACCCTTTCCCATCAACCACACGCATTCACCCCCCCATTCCCCCCCAAAACCCCACACCCCCACACATGGAACACTTTTTTTTATTTTTGTTATTGTGCAAGATGTGTGAAATAAACTAGTGAAAAAATTAAAAGTCAAAAAAATTATATTTGTGAATTTTAAATTCCCTCAAAAAACCCCCCCCTTTGGGTTAGTTAAAGTTTGTGATCCAAAACCATTTCCTTTAAGAAAAAATATAACTTTGTACAAAAGTATGGGTGGGGGGTGAGGGTGATGGGGGGGGGGTGATGAGTAATGGAAAGGGGGGGATGGGGGGGGGGGATGAAATAATGGGGGGGGGTTTATGGGGGGAGGGGGGGGGGTGATGAGTAATGGAAGGGGTGTGATGGGTTTGGGGGGGGGGGTGAGTAAAAGGGTGGGGGGGTGATGGGTGAGGGTGGGGGTGATGAGTAAAGGAAGGGGGGTGTGGTTGGGGGGGTTGGGTGAGTAATGGGTGGGGGGTGATGGGGTGATGGGTTTGGGGGTTGGGTGGGTGATGGGTAATTTGGGGAAATCTTAATTGGGACAAAGATGGTAAAGGGTGAATGGGTGCGGGTGAGTTAAAAAATTTTTTTTTTTTTTTTTTTTTTTTTTTTTTTTTTACGATGCGAAATTCCAAATTTTATCATAAGGTCTCATGCTTAGAATGATGCCCATGTTTTTCCCCGATATTTTTTGGTTAAATATGATTTGAATACAACGAAAATTTAGAAGAAGCGTAGTATTCCCCTTTTTCTGGCATCAAAAAAATCCAGTAAGTAGCAAGAGGGGCAGAAATTTTTTTTACGTCGTTAAAAAAAAAACGAGTATAGTGAGTGAGAGGAAAACGGTGACTGTGTTCTTTAATGCTGATTGCCACACATTTTTGCCATTCCTCTGTTGTTGGTTTTGCCTTTTATATTACGTATGTTCTCTTGTTCTTATCCTAACCTAATTCTGGATGGGTGTGGGGTGATGGGTAATGGGTGAGTGAATGGGTGTGGTGTGATGGGTAATGGTTGAGTGAATGGGTCCGGGGTGATGGGTAATGGGTGAGTGAATGGGTGGGGGTGATGGGTGAGTGAATGGGTGTGGGGTGATGGGTAATGGGTGAGTGAATGGGTGTGGGGTGATGGGTAATGGGTGAGTGAGTGAGTGGGGGAAGATGGGTAACGCGTGTGGGGTAATGGGTGAGTGAATGGGCGTGTGGTGATGGGTAATGGGTGATTGGAGGAATTCCTTCCCTTCTTTGATTCCTTATTTCTTTCCTCGTCAGTTCCTCTTCTGACTTTTCATCCCTCCAATTTCTTCCTTACTCCTTATTCTTCCTTTCCTTCTCTCACATCCCAAAGGAACGGAAAATACTGATGAAGAGACGGGCAAAATTAACTCAGCGCATACTTAAAACATCAAATGACAAACAGAAGAGCTCGCTTCAAGCCAAAGTCTCTGCTGTTGAGAATAAAATCAAAGAATCTCATGAAAAGCAGCGAACCTGGGAAGAAAATCAGGCTGTGGAAAACATAAAGGTCAACCCTAAGTTCTTCTTCAAGTAGGCTACTGCAAAAATTTTTCCAAAACACAAGTTAGAGTTGGGCCACTACAAGCAGAAAATGGGGAAATGTCAAAAAATCCCCAAGAAACATGCCATATCTTATCCCAGCAATATACGAAAGTGTTCTCGAAGCCTAAAACTACGAAGATTGTGCGTGACCCCAGCAAGTTCTTTGAGGATCACAGCCAACACCACCACAACCTCTCCAACATCACTTTCACCACAGCTGACCTACAGAAAGCCATCAGCGAACTGAAGATGAACTCTGCTGCTGGACCTGATGGTGTGCCGTCCATCCTTCTGCTGAAATGCAAAGAGGCACTGGCAACCCCCCTCTATAAGATCTGGCGCTGCTCTCTGGACACCGGCATCATCCCAACCATGTTAAAGGAGGCAGTGATCACAGAGGAGGCAGATACACAAAGGGGGAGACAGAAGCCAAGCAAAAAATTACAGACCTGTGGCCCTCACCTCCCACATGGTAAAAATATTTGAGAAAGTAATTAGGGATGCAATCATCTCCTACTTGGAAGACAATGACCTCATGAGCAGTTCCCAGCATGGCTTTCGCAAAGGAAGGTCGTGTCTCTCCAACCTGCTGGCCCACTATGAGTGGCTGCTCCAAGGACTTGCTGAAGGAGAAAATGTGGACGTCGTGTACCTGGATTTTGCCAAGGCCTTCGACCGAGTTGATCACGGCATCCTCCTCCACAAGATGAAGGCCATGGGAATAACAGGGAAGCTGGGTGTGTGGTTGCACAGCTTCCTTACACACAGGAAACAGGCAGTCGCTGTTGATGGCTACAAATCGCAGCAAGAAGAAGTCGCCAGTGTTGTCCCCCAGGGCTCAGTCCTCGGCCCTGTGCTCTTCCTGGTCCTGATGGCTGACATCGAGGAAGTGGTCAACGGCTCCTTTCTGTCATCCTTTGCCGATTATACCACCATCAGCCACAGGATTAGTGAGGAAAGCGACGCTTTACAACTGCAGGCAAACATACAGGAGATTTTCAAATGGGCCGAAAGTAATAATATGAAATTTAATGAGGAAAATTTGAATTACTGAGACTAGGACCTAATACTGAGTTTAAAAGACTCCACCAACATATATACAGGGGGACAGCAAGAAATCTCAGCAAGTCATGTCGTCAAGTGTCTTGGTGTGCACATGAACGACGACGCCACCTTCCAGCAGCACATCAAGGAAACAGCCAGCAAAGCCAGGCGGATGGTCGGCTGGGTCCACCGAACCTTCAAGTCAAGGGAACAAGAAAGTCATGCTGACACTATGGAAAGCCCTTGTACAGCCAGTACTCGATTACTGCAGCCAGCTCTGGTCACCCCAACAAAAAGTGTGACATACAGGAGCTTGAGTCAGTACAGAGGCCTTCACCAGGACAATAAAAGGCATGAAAGGCCTAAACTACTGGCAGCGACTGCAAAAGCTGGGGCTATACTCCCAACAGAGAAGGAGAGAGAGATACGGGACCATATATGTGTGGAAGATATTGGAGAAGCAAGTGCCTGATCCCACCCAATCTACTAAAGGGCAAAGACAAGTGAGCGCACCGGTCGCTCATGCGAAAAAAGGGCTCTCTCTTCTACAACCCCAGGGAGAATAAAGAGTCCTCCTTGCCTCCAGTCTTTCACACGTGGCCCTAGACTTTTTAACGTACTCCCTAAATACGTCAGAGACACCACAGGCTGCTCAGTCACCAATTTAAAAAAGAACTGGACAACTTCCTGCAAACACTCCCAGTTTGAGCCTCCCGTACCAGGCTACACGGCTTGTTGCAGGGCAGCTTCAAACTCTGTGCCAGACCAGATGGCTCTCCTGAAAGTAGACTCTCGGACTGGCAGCAGCGGTGGACCACCACAGCTGTGAGGAAGACCCTCTAAATCTAACCAAGTAAACCAAGTAAGCAAGCAAGTAATATCTCCTTCCTTCCCTCTCTCCCACCTTCCCTTATCACCCCATCATCACCAAAAGGAGATGAGATTCCCCCTCTTTCTGCACGAGCGACTGTCAGAGGCCCCGCTGCCGCTAGGATCGCTGCCGTCCATGAAATCAAAATGGCGCGGCCCGAGTGACACCTCTCGGTAGAAGCTCTCTGGTAGGACGCTATAGTTTGGAAGGTATTGCGTGCCATGGTCGACTGACTCCTATGACTAAATTTCTTTTAGCCCACTTACTTTTATATAGTCCTCTTACCTGACTGAAGGGTCATGACTCCTCCCTTTTACCCATTTGACCTAACCTCACTTGGAAGGTGAAGTCAGGTCAGGTCTTGACCCCACCTGAAGAACTGTCACCCCAGGTGTTGCCACCTGAAGAACCGTCACCCCAAGATATCCCACCTGAAGAACCGTCACCCTGCCAAACACTGGGGTGACGGATCTTCAGGTGATCCCCCAGCAGTAACACCACAAGCAACAAAAGGAATCAAGTTGCAGAAACTACCTCAGGGGTGCCGTTGATAAGGCACTCACTCTACCCCAAACATAAGCCACAACAGTCACAAGAAGAAGAAGAAGGATCCTGACGTCCTGACGGCGGAGCTTTTCGCCATCCGCCAGGCCCTGGCTTACCTCAACACCACCTACACCTGTACCAGGGCTGTGATCTACACGGACTCTCTCTCCTCCCTCCATCTCCTCCTCTCCCGTCGCCCGGCATCCTCCACTGTCCTCGCACACACCCTTCAACGGCTACTCCTCTCCCTCACGTCAGTGGGCTGGAAGATCACCCTGCAGGGGGTTTGCCTTCCCACTGCAACACCCGGGGGCAACGAGGTTGCTGATGCTGCCGCCAAGATGGCACTCTCGGGGGTAAACTCACCCCCCTCCCGCTGCCCCCTCTCCACCGCCAAGCGTTCTAATCTCCAAAAAAATGCCGCTCCGCCTGGGATAGGTCGCTCGGCGACGCCCTTCGTCCCACCGCCATGGGCCCATACCGTACAGACTCCTCCCCCACCCAGGGATAAGACAAACGTCCCGCGTCTTGGATGCCCGCCCTCACCCGCCTGAGGATCGGTCACACAACACTCACAGCACACGGGAGAGGAATGGAAAATGGGGAGAGGAATGGAACAGGATGGAGATAATAGATATAAAAAAGAAAATTGAGAATAATGGGCTGTTAAATGGCGGGAAAGGGAAAAGGCCAGGAAATCAACGTTGCAGTGGTACAGGTGGAAACAGAAACCAGAGGGGGTGACCCGGCATGTAGGAACTGGGGTAGTAAGTTACTCTATAAAGCAAGAACAGGCACCTTGGAAGTCAACGGGAAAGGGAAAAGGGACTGGAGAACCAGAATTGTAGCTGCAGGGTAGGAGAGAAAGAAACTGTAGAACATTCATTGTGGAATGCAACAAGTATAGGAGTCAGAGGGAAAAGCTTATAGCGTCAATAGTAACAGTCCTAGGGAGAGAGGAGTGGGACAGGAGACTAGAGGGAGAAAGACGGGGCCCTGTGTACGGTGTTAGGGCTGTATGGGGACAGAAAGGAAACTGAAAGTATTGTAAAACCCCACCAAGTGTTCCTAAAGCAGTGTTGGGAGATCAGAACACAAATAGACAATGAATTAGAATGATAATCCAAGGATTGAAAACTGACCAAAATGTCTTTCCCAGGGGAAATAACAGGGGAAGAGTTAAAAAGTTTTGTTAACGAAGGAGACGAAGTGGAAGAGGCTATGAGCGATACTAAGCGACTAAGGTCACAAGAAGAAGAAGAAGAAGAAGACCTGCATCGTCTGCAGCTCACGCCCGATCCGCACTGCGCCTGGTGCAGGAACGTCCCCCGGGGTCCATTGACCACTTCCTGCTGCAGTGTCCTCGCTTCCACTCCCACCGACAACTTCTACGTGGTCAACTCATCGCCCTGAACGTCACCACCTTTGACCTGCCCACCCTGCTGGCCGCCGCTGCCGTTGTGACGATATAAAGAGTTGCCAATATAAAGGGTTGCATGGCCCCTACTGCGCATGCGCGGTGGCGTGAGAAACCAAATATATCAGGGAAATAGAAATATCGTCTAAATCAGTTAAACAATGCTATCCTTCACCAAAGAGGAAACCCCCAAACAATAGAAGAATGCCTCATCTATTGCTGTCTCAAAAATACCCGCCCAACAGTGGTGTTTACATGAGATTTTTTGGGGTTCTTAGTGTTCTCCCTAGCCCGCTCCCCGAAACCAAACCACCCCCCCAAGCCGCAATATGGCAAATTATTCAAAAATGATAAGGGGTCCGAAACCCCTAAAAGGCGTCCATGTTTAAAGAAGACTTAACATCGCTGCATACCGACACAAGCCCAGTGGTTAGATATATATGGACATATAGGGGTGTTTGGTGCACCTGGCAACCCTTAAAGGGGCCCGGGGAAACCCCTGGAAAGGTTTTGTGCTCCTGTTTGTAAAAAACGAAAACTTTTCCCTGCTTTAATTTTGGGGCCCGTACATTAATTTAATCATATTGTACAGGGGGGCTAATTTTTTTGTAAAAAAAACAGCGCTTTATTATGTGTAAATCATACCCATTTTCACCCACCACGCCCGGGGGCATGCGCGGGAAGGGGGGACACAAAAAAAAAGGCATTTTTTTAACAGAAAGATAAAACGCCCCTTTTGTGCCCAATTATGGGACAAGTATGTTCCTGGTTACTACTTTATAATTGTTTTAAAGTCCCAAGGCATACAGAATGGTTTTTCCCCTTTTAAAAAAGAAAAAAAAAAAAACAAAAAAGCCAGGCATCCACTCGGGGTAGCGATCTCACCACTCCCCCTTGGCCCAGTAGGTTTACACTGCAAAAAATATCCCACTAAAACCTGCTCCCTGGGTGAATTTTTGGTTTGAAAAAATTTATCCCAAATTGTATAATAAAAACCTCCATGAGAAAATAATATAACATGTTTTTTGGGGTTTCCCTTTTTTATCGGGGAAAGGCCTTTACCACATTATCGCCACATACTACATGGAAAATAAGATGTAAAAAACCATATTTTCCCAACTGTATCTGTACCACAGTGGCCCTAGGGTCGAATTTACACTACAGTATAAAATAAATGACCTACTTTAAAAATAATTTTACTTTTTTTTTTTTGGGTGACACTTTTTATCAGGGAACCACATTCATCGCCACTTTGCTACAGGGTTTAAATAAGATGTAAAAAACCAAATTTTCCCCCGTATCTGTCCCAAACCAGGGGTCATGATCGAATTATCACTGACTAGAAATAAAAAAAAATGACCTACATGAGAAAATAATATGACTTGTTTTTTGGTGACATATTTATCAGGGTACCAATTCATCGCCACAAAAGCTACAGGGTTTAAATAAGATGAAAGGGAAAAACCATATATCCCAAATTGAAAAGGGTCTATGATCGAAGTTTTTCACGACTAGTAAAAAAATTTACCTACATGAGAAAAAAAAATTTTAATTTTGTTTTTTTGGTGACCTTTTATCGGGGTACCACTTCATCGCCACATAGCTACATGGTAAATTTAAATGTAAAGAAGCATATATCCCAAACTGTATCTGACCACATTGGCCTTTTTGATCAAGTTATCACTGACTAGTTAAATAAATGACCTCCTGAAAAAATTAATAAAACTTTGTTTTGGTGACACTTTTTTATCAGGGTAGGCCAAACCACATTCATCGCCAAAAATAGCTCCGGGTAATAAGATGAAAAGAAGCAATATCCCCACTGTTTTGTACCACAGTGGTCTATGATCGAAGTTACACTGACTAGTAAAAAGGTTTAAACCTACATGAAAAATTTAATATGACTTTTTTTTTTTGGTGACACATTTATCGGGGTACCACTTTCCCATGGGCCACATAGTACGGGGTAAATAAGATGTAAAAAACCCCATACATATAACCACTGTTAGGGGGTCTATGATCGAAGTTACCCACGGGACTATTTAAAAATAAATGACCTACATGAAAAAAATAATAGACTTGGGGTTTTGGTGACACTATTTATCGGGGTACCACATTCATCGCCCATAGCTACATGGTAAATAAAAATGAAAGAACATAAAATACCACTGTTTTGTCCCCACAGTGGCCCTTTTGTCGAATTTAAATCACTGACTAGAAATAAATGAATGCCACATGAAAAATTTAATATGACTTGTTTTTTTGGGTGACACTATTTATCGGGGTTCCCACATTCATCGCCCAAGCTACATGGTAAATAAGATGAAAGAGGCATATATACCACTTATCTTTTCCCAAACATTGGTCTGTGATCGAATTTTTATCACTGACTAGTATAAATAAATACCTACATGAAAAAATAATATGACTTGTGTTTTGGTGACACTATTTATCAGGGTACCACATTCATCGCCACATAGCTACTTTGGTTAAATAATATGAAAAGGGGGCATATATACCACCGTATCTGAAACCACTTTGGGTTTGTGTCAAAAAGTTATCACGGGACTAGTATAAATGAATGACCTACTTTAGAAAATAATTTTAATTTGGGGTTTTTTGGGTTGACACATTTATCGGGGGTCCCCACATTCATCCCACATACTACAGGGGTAAATAAGTGAAAAAGACCTTTTATACCATTTTTAAGTGGTCTAGGGGATCGAATTTATCACTAAACTAGTATAAAAAATGACCTACATGAAAAAATAATTAAACTTGTTTTTTTGGGTTGACCCCTTTTTATCGGGGTACCCATTAAATCGCCAAAATAGCTCCCAGGGTAAATAAAGGGAAAGAAGCATATTACCACTGTATTTGAAACCCAGTGGTCTATGATGGGTTACACGACTAGTAAAAATAATGCCCTACTGAGAAAATAATATGATTTGGGTGTTTTGGTGACACTATTTATCAGGGTCCACATTAAATCGCCACATAGCTACATGGTAAAAAAGATGTAAAGGGCATATATCCCACTGTATCTGTACCACTTTGGGGCTGTTATCGAAGTTATCACTGACTAGTATAAATAAATGACCTATGAGAAAAAAAATAGATTTTGGGTTTTGGTGCACTTTTTTACAGGGTACCACATTCATCCCACATACTACATGGTAAATAAGATGTAAAGAACCATATAAAAACCACGTTAGGGGGTCTATGATCGAAGTTAAAACTGACTGGTATAAAAAAAATTTGACCTCCTTTAGAAAATAATAAAACCTTGTTTTTTTGGGACACTAATTTATCAGGGTCCCCAATTCTCGCCACAAAAGCTCAAGGAAAATAAGATGTAAAAAAGCATATATCCCCTGTACTTCCCAAAAGGGTCTATATCAAAGTTTTTCACTGACTATTTAAAATAAATGCCCTTTCATGAGAATATAATAGGGCCCTTGTTTTTTGGGTGACACTATTTATCAGGGTAGCTCCCAAACTTCATGGGGGGCCACATAGCTACATGGTAAAAAAGTTAAAGAAGCATATTACCACTGTATATGAAACCACAGGGGTCTATATCGAATTTATCCTAAATAGTATAAATGAATAACCTACATGAGAAAATAATTTTTGTTTTTTGGGGTACACAAAATTTATCAGGGAAAACCACTTCATCGCCCATGCTACATGATAAATAAGATGTAAAGAACCTTTATATACCCGGGTATCGGGTCCCACAGGGGTCAAATGATCAAATTTTATCCCTGACTATAAATAAATGACCTACATGAAAAAATTTAATATGCTTTTGTTTTTTGGGTGACACTTTTTAAATCAGGTCCCAAAACAATAAATGGGCCCCCATAGCTACATGGAAAAATAAAAATGAAAGGGAAACCAATATATACCACTGTTTTAGGGGCCCTATTCGAAGTTATAACTGCCCTAGTAAAAAATAAATGACCTACATAAAGAAAATAATATCTTTTGTTTTGGTGACACAAATTTTTCGGGGTTTACCCTTTCCCATCCCCCCACATAGCTACAGGGGAAAATAAATGAAAAAGGGCATAAAAACCACTGAAATCTGTCCCACAGGGGCCTATGATCGAAGTTATCACTGCTAGTATAAAAAAATTTACCTACAGGGCAAAAAATAATAAAACCTTGTTTTTTTGGGACACTATTTATCGGGGGTTGGGCTACCACTTTCCCATCCCACATAGCACATGGTAAATAAAATGTAAAAAAGCTAAAATCCACTGAAATCTGTACCACAGTGGTCAAATGTTTCGAAGTTATCACGGACTATATAAATAAATTTGCCTCCCAGAGAAAATAATATGACTTGTTTTTTTGGGGGCACTATTTATCAGGGTACCACTTCATCGCCACATAGCTCCCTGGAAATAAAATGTAAAGAACCATATATACCACTGTATAGGGGTCTAGATCGAAGTTATCACCGACTAGAAATAAATAAATACCTACCCTACTTTAAGAAAATAATAAACTTTGTTTTGGTGACACTATTTATAAACGGAAACCAACATTCATCGCCACATAGCTACATGGTAAATAAGATGTAAAAAAGCATATTACCACTGTATCTTTTACCACAGGGGTCTATGTTTTCGAAGTTATCACTGACTAAAATAAAAAAAATTGACCAAACATGAGAAATAATATAATTTGGGTGTTTTGGTGACCCCCAAATTTATCGGGTCCCAAACTTTTCATCGCCACATAGCTACAAGGTAAATGCTGTAAAGAACCATACATTATCCACTGTATGGGGGGGTTTCTTTTATCGAATTTTATCACTGACTAGTATGTAAATACCTACATGAGAAAAAAAATACTTGTTTTTTGGTAAACACTATTTATCAGGAAACCCAAAAAATATCTCCGTATCAACATAAAAATTTTGCGTTTTTCCCCGCGCATGCGCATTTAAGGGGGCCATAAACCCCTTTATATTGGCAACTCTTTTTTCCCGTCAAAACGTCCACCCATCCAAACGCCCCGCCGTCATCCGCCTCACCTTTTCCTTCCTGAGGAAGACTAACCCAACTCTCGAGACTGTGATTATTTCAGGGCTGTACACCGGGGCAATATCGTCGATTAGACATCCCCTTTCCCTTCAACAACCCAAAAGCAAAAAACAACAGAAGGGGGGGTTTCCCCTCCTCCTCAAAATTTTCTGCTGCGTGTCCACGCCCCCCACCACGGCCCCCTTTAAATCCTCGCCCTTGAAGGGCCCCCACCTTTGACCTGCCCGGCGTCCCCACAAAACGCTGTCAACAGCCTCACCTGCAGGGGGTCCTCCTAGCAGCCCTAAAAACGCCACCAAACCCCACACCGTTTCTCCAACCCCGCGGTCCGGGGGTTTCAAATTCAAAGGTAAAAACTCACTCACCTCGCTCGCTACTCAGACAAAAATGATGCTTGTGATACCCCCTCTTAACCCCGTAGTGTAGGGGTAGCACGCTTGGTTTTACAAACCCAGAAATCCCGGGGGGCGTCCCCGGGCGGGGGCGGAAACAGTTTGGGTTGTTTCCTTAAAAAACCCAGCCCCTGTCCACCCGCATGAAAGGGGGAAACCCGGGGGTTAGCCGGGGGTTTGTAACCCCCTCCCGGGGTGCTGGCTTTTGGCCAAAACTATAAACACAGCAACAGCTTTTCTCTCCTCCAAAGGGGTAGTCTAAAGAGAGCTGTCCCGGTTACCGTGGAGATCCATCTCAGCTGCGTCGATAACTGACGAAAATTTTTCAAACATCAAACATCAAAATTTCCTTTGGGTTTTTATTTTTTCGACAGGACCAAAATTCCCTACACTTGAAGCATGGTTTTTGTTTTACCTTATTGTATTCTAAGAGAAAGTTTTTTTCCTTGAGCTTTCCGCGAAAATCAATAGTTTCGGAGATTTTAGAACATTTTTTGGTGGGGGAGGAATTGTCTCCTTTTTCAAAAAAAGCCTCCCTCTTTCCCCTTCTTGTGACCTGCATCGCTTTGTTTGGGGAAATTTTTTTAAACTTTTTTTTTATTGGAACCCCCGTTTTTGGAGGTTTTAAAAAGGGTTTGGGTTTAAAGGTTTTGGTTGTTTGGTTAGGTAAAAGGGAAGGGAGCCACGGGTGGGGCCTCCAAAAAAAAAGCGGCAGGTCACAAAAAAGGAAGAGGGGGGCATTTTTAAACAAGGAGACTTATTCTTCCCCCCCCTGAAAAAGTTTTATATCTCCGAAACTATTGATTTGCGAGGAAACTCAAGGAAAAAAATTTTTAGAATCAAAAGGTAAAAAAAAAACCCTGCTCTCATTGGTTTTAAAGGGGAAATTTGGTCCATCGTAAAAATTCCTTAAACCTTTTTCCCTTTTAGGATTTTTTTTGGGGGTAAAATTCTTGTCCTTTCCCGCCCTTTTACTAGTTTTGGTATTATTTTAGTGTTTGCCCCCTACTCCCCCCCTCCCACAAAACAAGCTTGGGGGCCTGGGGGATGGGGAATATTTGGGGTTTCGGGACAAAATATCCTCGCAACCCCATAAATTTTTTTAGTTTTTGGGGTTTGGAAAAAATTTCCCCAACTGGGAAAATCCCTTGGATTTCTTCCCAGTCCCGAGACGTGTTAACCTGCCAATTTTTCCAAAATATTACCGAAGGTCGAGAAACCCCCCCCCCCCCCCTAGGAGGTTTTTGTTAAATTTTTTTAGGTTAAGTTTTTGATTTGGTTAGGTTAGATTTTTGGTTTTGGTTTTGGTTTATTTTGGTTGGTTAGGGGTTTGGTTTTAATTTTTGGGTTTGGCAAATTTCTCCCAGATAAAAAGGGAAAATTTCCCCAGAAACTAGGGGAATTTTTCCCCCCTACACAACCTTAAATTTCTTTTTTCCCCCGCATAATTTGTTTTTCCCCCCCCGAAAACCCCGGATTCCCACGGTGCCCAAAAATTGTTTGGGGAAGTGGGAGAGTAAAGGGGGAAAAATTAGAATTTTTAAAAAACCCCTTTTTGTAATGGAGATAGGTTTTTTTTTCCCGGAAAACCCATTTTTAAAATTAAAAAAATAATATTCTCACCGAATTTTTTTTGGTCGTTGTTTCCCTTTAAAAAAACGTAAACCCCCATTTAGAAAAAAAAAACTTGGTCGGGAAAAAAAAACCAAATCAGGGCCTCAAAAAACAAGGAAATGAAAGATAGAAAAATACCAAACCTAACCCTTTTTAGGGTTTTTAAAGAAAAAAAACCTAAACCTTTAAACCGGGAAAATATAAACAACCTAAAACCCTTTTAAATGTTAAAAAGGGCCCAACCCAAAACCCTTTAAACCCTTTAAACCATGCATAAAATTCTGCATGATGACATTTTTTTTTTTATGGGTTTCCGGAAAATAAAACTCCATTAGAAAAAGCACCTATTGTAGGGCCCGGAAAAATTGTTGGGTGTCTCTGAAAACGACCCCGTCCATTATAACCGATGTTTTTAATAGGAAGGAGTGTATAGGAGATATGAAAACTAAAGAAACATAACCCCCCTTTTGACTCACTAACCTAACCTAACCTATTCCCACGCTTTAACCTCCTAACTAAAGCCAAATCTGCTTTAAAAAAGTGCGCGTCAAGGGAAGAACAGAGGCGATGCAGGTCACAAGAGGAAGAAGAGTGAGGCACTGGTAAACACTTCTCTCTCGCCTCCCTATGAACAACAGGTCATTATCTCCAAAAGTAATGATTTGTGACGGAAGCTCATAGAATGTTTCCTAGAATCCAATAAGGTAAACAGAAACCACACTCCCAATCGTGTAGGGAATTTCGGTCCTAGTGTAAAATAATACCGTGTATTGAATTAATCTGCTAACTGTTTCTGTCGCAAATAATTTTTTATTTTTCATTTAGGTTAGGTTAGGTTTGATATGGGTTAGGTTAGGTCAGGTATAGGTTCAGTTAGGTTCAATTTTTTTTTTTTTTTCATTTTTATTGCAAATCACACTAAAAAAAAAAGTGATTCGCGACAGAAACGGTCAGCAGATTAATTCAAAACACACCAGAACTCAGTAGAAAAAAATTGTTTTGTTCACCAAGGGAAGTTCGGTGTTCATCTGGAAATGTACAGGTTTTTTTTCTCCACACCTTCACAGATCCATTTAGATACCTCTAAAACCTAATTATGAAGTGGAGGATAGATGCCGGTTAATATTCTGCAGGAGTTGGCGGGCTCCACAGGGCTTACAGCTTACTTTTTCTCTAATATTTTCGGCTCAGTATATTTTGCAGCAGTTATTCACTAGCGAAAACCAAAATATAACATTATTTTTTTTATAATAATTGCTAGGTTAGGTAACGTTTAGGTTTGGTTAAGTTAGATTTAGGTTTGGTTTAGGTTATGTTAGGCTTAGGGTAGGTTTGAGTTAGGTTTTGGAGAGTTATTTAGGTTATTTGATGGTGCGATATTGCCCGGGTGGCTGGCGCCGCCAATTCCTGGGGAGTATTTACCGTGATGCCCCCTCCCCTCTACCCCAACAAATTTTGAGCACCGGCAGGAATGCTTGGGTTTTTTGGGTGGTGAAGACGAAATTGACACATTTATAGCATTTAGCTAATATGATTTAGCAGTTTAGCCTAACCTACCCCCCCCCCCCCTGCGCCGCTAGACCACTAACCTAAACCCCCCCTGCGCCGCTAGACCACTAACCTAAACCCCCCCTGCGCCGCTAGACCACTAACCTAAACCCCCCTGCGCCGCTAGACCACTAACCTAACCCCCCCTGCGCCGCTAGACCACTAACCTAAACCCCCCCTGCGCCGCTAGACCACTAACCTAAACCCCCCCTGCGCCGCTAGACCACTAACCTAAACCCCCCCTGCGCCGCTAGACCACTAACCTAAACCCCCCCTGCGCCGCTAGACCACTAACCTAAACCCCCCCTGCCCCGCTAGACCACAAACCTAAACCCCCCCCTGCGCCGCTAGACGCACTAACCTAAACCCCCCTGCGCCGCTAGACCACTAACCTAAACCCCCCCTGCGCGCTAGACCACTAACCTAAACCCCCCCTGCGCCGCTAGACCACTAACCTAACCCCCCCTGCGCCGCTAGACCACTAACCTAACCCCCCCCCGCGCGCTAGACACTAACCTAACCCCCCCCTGCGCCGCTAGACCACTAACCTAAACCCCCCTGCGCCGCTAGACCACTAACCTAAACCCCCCTGCGCGCTAGACCACTAACCTAAACCCCCCCTGCGCCGCTAGACCACTAACCTAAACCCCCCTGCCGCTAGACCACTAACCTAAACCCCCCCTGCGCGCTAGACCACTAACCTAAACCCCCCTGCGCCGCTAGACCACTAACCTAAACCCCCCCTGCGCCGCTAGACCACTAACCTAAACCCCCCTCCCCGCCGTTAAACTACTAACCTAATCTTACCCAACCTCACCACTAGACCACAACCCTAAACTAACTCCCCTCGCTAGACCACTAACCTAACCCCCACCCCACTAGACCACTACCACTAACCTAACCCCCCCCCGCTAAATCACTAACCTAACCCCCTCCCGCTGAGCCACTAACCTTACCACCAGACCAATACTCTAACCTAACCCCCCCCGCTAGATAAAAAAAGTATCAATAGGCAAAAAGAGTACCAATCCATCACAGTCTGCACAGTAACGCTAGCCTGCTGAGCCACTTCCTTATACGTTACACTTCCCAAACAAAACCAATAAACAAGTTGCACCACCTTTTGCACTTGAAGCACAGAATCGGCCAAGAAAATGCCCCTTCTTGCCGAAATATTAACACTACAGCGGCGAGTAATAGACGTATGTCCTGTGCGCCGCCGAGAAACCTTGCTGCTGCACTGAAATATGTATGATGAACATAAGAACATCAGAAAGTAAGGAAGCTACAAGAGGCCGTGAGACCTACACGAGGTAGTTCCTGTTACCTAACTCTACCTATATCCACCGCTCTTCCCCATCCATGAATTTATCCAGACTCCTTTTAAAGACCCCAATAGACTCCGCATTGACCACCTGACGATTTAGTCCATTCCACACCACCCTATTTGTGAACCAGTTTCTCCCAATTTCCTTTTTAAATCTACGCTTTTCCAGCTTGAATCCGTTACTTCTCGTTCTACCCTGCTTACTAACCTTAAGAACTTTTCCTACATCACCTATATTGTATCTCTTTATCCACTTAAAAACTTCTATCAGATCGGCCCTTACTCTACGCCTGTCGAGTGAGTGTAAATTTTATAGTTTCAATCTCTTCTCATAACTAAAGTTACGCATTCCATGAATCATTTTGGTCATCCTTCTCTGCACTGATTCTAACAAGGCAATATCCATCCTGTAATACGGAGACCAAAACTGAACCGCATAGTCTAGGTGAGGTCTGACTAGAGCCAAATAAAGCTTTAGAATAACTTCAGCACTTCTACTTTTAACACTCCTCCTGCTAGGATTTAATAAATCCTAACTCGATTTCGAGTTGGCTCGATTTCTAGCCTCAATATATTGATTCCTAGGACGGATGTCTGAGCTTACCCGCACTCCCAGATCTTTCTCACCCTCTGATCTTTTCAGCGATACATTGCGTATAGTGTACCTATTACCAGGATTTTTTTACCAACATTCATTACGCTGCACTTATCAATATTAAATTCCATCTGCCATCTATATGCCCACTCATTTAATTTATCTAAGTCTCCTTGCAAAATATTTACATCAGACTGTGATCTAATAATCCTACCTACCTTAGTATCATCCGCAAACTTGCTGATATCACTACTAATCCCACTATCCAAGTCGTTGATGTAAATCAAAAATAGTATTGGGCCCAAAACAAACCCTTGTGGAACCCCACTCGTTACCTGTCCCCATTCAGATTTAGAACCATTAATTGTAACCCTTTGTTGCCTATCACTTAGCCAAGCTCTAATCCAGCGAAGAACCTTCCCATCTATTCCATGAGCCTTAACCTCATTTAAGAGTCTACCATGTGGCACCATGTTGTGAATCATTAACCAAACTATGCTTTTCAAGATCCTCTAATGTTTTTTGCAATAACAGCTTCCAATAATTTACCTACTACTGATGTCAGGCTAACGGGTCGATAATTTGACATTAATCCTCTATCTCCCTTCTTAAATATGGGAACTACATTTCCCTTCCTCCACATTAACAGCACTTACCCTGTATCAATCGAGTTTCTAAAAATATGCACTAACGCATCACTAACAACCCCTTTGCATTCTTTTAGTACTCTGGGATACACTTCATCTGGTCCTGGTGACTTAGAATTCTTCATTCCGTCTATACCTTCTTCTACCATTTCCCTAGTTATCACAATATCTTTGAGTTTCCCATCATCCTCTCCTCTAAACTTCTGTTCACTATCAGGTATCTTCTGTTTATCCTCCTGAGTAAAAACACTTAAGAAATAATCATTTAAAATTTTACACATATATTCTGCCGTGCTTATAATCTCCCCCTGCTTATTTTGTAATGGCCCCACTAATTCCCTAGTCTTTGTTTAATAAACCTGAAAAAATACCTTAGGATCGGTCTTTGCCTTCCCTGCAACCTTTATCTCAGAATTCTTCTTCGCTGCTCATGTTAATTTTTTTACCGTTCTAGCCATCTCGTTATACTGCTCTATTTTTTCACCACTATATATATATATTCACCTGCCCATCCTTAACTTTCTTATACATGTCCCTTTTTACCCCTATGTTGTGTTTTAAAAATTCAGTCATCCATTTGGGCTCGTTTTTCCCTGATCTTATCGCCCTACAAGGAATATTCTTTTTTGACCTTCAATTAAATTGCTGACAAAGGTATTATAATCCCTTTCAGCGTTGACCTCACCGACACCCCCCTCCGTCCCGACCACAGATCTCATCACCCCCTCCCTCTTGTCACTGTTAATCTCTTCCAGGTGTTTTCTTAATCCTACATACCTAATTGGTGACAGTGTTATTTGCTTGTAGTGACCATGGCTTTGCTGTAGAGCTAAATATTATTTGCAAGGAGTGTGTTGTGAGTGACTTAGTACGTTGCGGTGGTGAGGTGAGAGTTTTGACCCTGCGTTATCGCTAGGCCGAGGTGCGAGTTTACCGCCATCCCTCGTGCCGTGCAAATAATTTTGTGCCGTCTGATCTCTGCCGCACCTTGATTACTATGGCGCCCACCACGCCCTCCATCACTCCTACAAGAGTAGCCGAGGTCCGGCTGGTTGCTGCTGTAGACGATGTGCTGAGGTTCCTCTTCAGTATGAGGAGGAGGTTCGCGGGAGGGAGGTGACTGTGTGCGCAACACTGTAGGTCAGTCGGAGGGAGAGGAACCTGGATGATGTGTTTGTTAAGTACAACATGGCCATACCCAGCTCTGCACCCGTGGATAAACTGTTCTCCCAAAGGCGGATGTCATAAAGGCCAACAGAGAGAGTCTGTCCTCCGATAATTTTGCAAAGAGCTTTACGTTTATTTTTGTATTTTATGCAGGGAAAATATCACTTCATTGGCTTGCGGATGTGCCGACTAGCGGTTCCGGAAGTGCAAACTTCAAGAAATTTGCGGACTTGAGGTTGGGGAAGTGGATTTTCGTTTGCGGTGCCCAGCTGTGACACATAAACATGCACACACAACTCTCCCTTCACCGCACTGCTTGAATTTATGTTAATCTTGCGTATAATTTACTCTGATGAATAATCCGGTGTTACAATAATAGCAAAATTGCAATGTGTTTCGGAGGGCCTCCGCCGAACCCCTGAGACTGGCTCACCGAACCCAAGTTAAGAACCACTGCTCTAGTACATCCTCATGTTCTTCCTTACTCCAAGTATTTGTTTTGGGTGGTACATAGGTTGCCACTATAGTCTGTGTTTCTCTATTTTTTACTTCTATTGGTACACTCAATATAGCAGCTCTTCCTTCTCCATACTCCACTTTTTTTATACTTTCACCCTTATATTTTGTCCTTATCATAACTCCACCACCTGTCCTACCACTTCTGTCCCTTCTCCACATGTTGTAGTTATTACTTATCACCACTTGGGTCTTTTTCTAATCATTTAGTGTCTGTTGGACACACGTGTCTGGATCTGTATAATAAATAATATCATATTTCTAGCCTGCTTGATATTATCCCATCTATGTTTGTGTACATCACTGCCCGTTTTGTACAACATATTTCCTCACACCATTTTCCTTTAGTCTTTTTTCTTTATACACACGACCCTCGATTTTCCGGACTATTGGGGGATTAGCCTGGTCCGGGAACCGCGAAAGTCCGGGATGTGTAGCCATTCACGGACTTTATCTGGTAAACAGTAAGGTGTACTGGTTTTCTAGTACGTTTTGGGTCTTTGGGCGGCACTACGGGAGGCATTGTGGTGATAATAGTCACCCCGAGCGGCTGTGTCCGCCCGCCCTGACCCCTAGTGGCGGCATCCCCGAGCTAACGGCCGGGAACCTCGCCACACGGGAAATTTGAATGCCGTACTTTCCTTCATGTCCCGGACTATTCCGGACATATTTCCAGGGCGGACAATGACAGGGAAATCCTAAATCCGGCAATAGGAGGTCCGGAAAATCGAGGGTCGAGTGATTATAATTTTCTCATCCAGCAACATATTTTAAGGTAGTATTAATACTACCTTAAAAAAATGTTGCTTTCTCTTCCTCCGTTCTTTCTTCATTTTTCTGTCCTACTTCCTCTTTCATTTCCTTGAACTTTTTCCTTTCCTCTTCATTCACTGCTTTTTTTCCAACCACCTCCCTGTAGTCATCCGTTGACCTCAGCCTAAAAGCTCTCGCCAGGATCTCCTCGGTAGCAATCTGCAATTTCAATCTTAGTTTTATTGGTTTATCTTCCTTCTGAATTAGTTCCCAATCTTACTACTTCTTCCACTTCATCCTCAAGTCTTATCTATTCCTCCTCATCATTTAATTTCATCAACACATCCTTTATTCACCCTATTAATCCAGTTATTCACCTCCCCTTTCAGGAGGAGCAGGGAGAGGAGGCCTTGCCAAGTGTGGTGTGAGTGAGGCAGGAAACAGGGTGTGGGCCCTGCCCTGCAGGCACGAGCAGAGTGTCAAAGCAGCGCATGGCTCTCTGTGTCCTGACTTGTCACCACTGTTGCAGGTGCTGAGGTCACAGCCCAAGCCGGCGGCTCCGCCCGGCACTGAGGTAAAGGGCACGGGTGTTCCCTTTACAGTGTGAGTACAGAGTTGAGTACAAAGACCAGGAAGCCCCCTGAAGGTTTGTTAGCAGAAGCTCTTGCCATTGTTTGATGCTTGAAAAAGATAGCAGAACTAACCAAACCTTGGTTCCCACAGCACGTTCCTGTCCCCGGGTCTGCTGCACAGTGTGGCGCGAGTGAGCGGCAGCACACCAGCACCCAGGCCAGGCTTGCGGGAGCACCCAGGGGCTGGCTGAGGCATGGAGGGTGTAGGGGGGCCGGGGCAGAGCATCCTCACTCCGACAGGGAGCAGGGGCTCCACCTATGCCTGTCACCACTGCAGATCATGCTTTACATCGCAAGTGTATCTTGACCAACACATGTACACACACACAGGGGAAAAGAGGTTCCACTGTCAAAAGTGTGATAGACGCTTTGCCTACAAGACAGCTCATGAAAGACACAAGTGTGGACCCAAGACCCATCGCCCATGGATCCTTCGCAAGCACCAAGACATGTACACAGACAGTGGGGAAAAGTGGCTGCAGTGTCTAAAGTGTGGTAAACGCTCTGTCCACCAGAGTCTTTTTGAACAGCATATTTGTGTTCCCCAAGATGTCACGTCACAAGGCTTATGCGATAAAATTTTGTGCCAAAGGGCCTGAAAGCTTTGAATGTCAGGTGTGTGGCCAGACAGTGAAACACAAGCATGATGTTATTGCTCACGCCCAGAAGCACAAACATGTCCACAGCCTCAAATTGTCCCGGGCCAGTCAAGCGTCTGCTGAGGAAGAGGACTGCGATGAACTCGCCAACATTTCCGTTGTCGATGTAAACTTACAGTGTCCAAAATGCAAGAGAAGTTTTGTAAATTTAAACAACCTGAAACATCACCAAGACAATAACTGTGGTGCTATAAGTTACAAGTTCTACGAGTGTGATAATGTGCATTTTAAAAAAGAATCTACGAAATATCACATGAATGTTTCACCCACGAGGGATGTCAGAGACTATCTTTGTCATGTGTGCGGACGAAGGTTTTTCTTTAAATCTCAACTAAGCCAACACTTGCTCAATCATAATGATGAGAAAAATGTTGAGTGTCATGTTTGTGGAGACAAATTCTCAAGCAAAGTATCCCTAAAAAACCATATTGCAATCCATAATGGAGTTAAAAAATTTGAATGCAAGGAGTGTGGGAAAATTTTTTATACCAGCAGTTGTCTCAGATCCCATTCCTTCACACACAATGCTAAGAAGGACTTTGAGTGCCTAGAATGTGGAAAGAAGTTTTCCTGGAAACAAAATTTGAATACTCACCTTCTTGTGCATTCAGATAAGACTTGCAAATGCCAGGAATGTGGCAAGAAATTTGTTGATGAAGGTGCCCTGAGCAGACACTCTGTAAGCCACAGTGGTGTTAGGAATTTTGAATGCCAGGATTGTGGCAGGAGATTTTTCACCTGGTCCAACCTGCGTAACCACTCACGCACTCACTCCAGCTCGGCAAAGTTCAGCTGTGAAGTGTGCGGCAAGAGGTTTAGGAGGAAGGGTGATATGAGCCAGCACGCCAGAACCCTGTGTAAGGGAGGCAGCCAGGGTGCCAAGTAGCAACTCAACGCTGCTTCAAGGCTTGCCTACCATGAAAAGTCCTCTGCGAAGCCTCCCAGGCAGTGGTGGGCCCCTTGAGGCTGGCCGGCAGCGGGGAAAAGCTAGCGCCACAAAGCTTGGCGGGCAATACTATATATATATACCACACACACACACACACACACACACACACACACACACCACACACACCACACACACGCACATACACATAGTTTTTGTGAGTGTACGGTTCTGTGAGAGAGATGGGGATTTTGGGAGATTTTTTGACCACCCATTTGGAGACTTTTGGAGTGAACTGGTTGGCAACAGTGGTACGTATATATATATATATATATATATATATATATATAATATATTATATATATATACAGGAGGTCCCGAAGATACGAGCAGTTAGGTTCCACTGGCAATAAAAAACTCGTAAAGCGAAATACTCGTATTAACGAAACATATACTAATGGTAAAATATAGTGTTTGGTTCAGACCCCATCAATATAAAAAAAAAAGAAAAAACGTTTTTCAAGCTAAAATAACTATAGCAAACACAACAAAAAAAACACACAACGTCTATATTAACTAATGTATACTATTCTTATAAAAAGCATTCTGAAAGAAAATACAAAAAAATAACAACTGCACATTAATTAAACATAAACATGCATAACAGCAAAAAAGAGTTGTAATGTAGGGGACGCCGCGGATACAAGAGAAGGTAGTTAGTGGTCCCAAGGTTGGGGCCGCACACTGCTAATTACCCCTAAAGGTCAGGCCGCGCATATGCTTAATTACCCTTCAGGTCACGCCTTGCTAGGGGTGACCTGATTGCGGTCCCAAGGTTGGGTCGCACACACTGCTAATTACCCCTAAATGTCAGGCCGCGCCATATGCTTAATTACCCTTCAGGTCACGGCTTGCTAGGGTGACCTCAACTGGGGTCAACCAAATCCCCCTTTGTCCAGCCCGGAGTGGTAGGGCGAGCATTTTGAACTTGATAATTTTACTCACCCCAGTTTGAATGTCGTATCTTTGGGGATTTTCGATCTCGTATTTTTGAAAATAGACAATATTTACACTCTCGTATCATCGAGTCTAAATAACCGAATGCTCGTATAACGGACCTGCCTGTATATAAAATATATATATATATATTTATATAAATATTTTATATATATATATATAAAATATATATTATATTATTATATATATATATATATATATTTTAATATATTTTTATATATGTTATATATAATTTTTTTATATTTATTTTATATATATATAATATATATATACCGTAAGTAATATAGTACATATACAGGGGAAGATGCTGTTACTCACTTTATTGATAAAGTTACATTATGCTATGAAAACCAGCAAATATACCAACCTATGCCATACATATAACAGTTGGAGATGAAGAAAGATTTCAGAATCAGGATGTTTGTAAACTTTGTAAAACCCCTTTTCAGTCACTGAATGACAAAAATAAGCATCATCATCATCATCATGTGCAGCTTAACAATTTTGTGGGAGCATACATACTACTGCACCCGGTGCAATTTACAAATCAAGGATAAATCAAGACGATTGATATTAATTGCTCATAACATGAGTTATGATGCAGGACTTATACTAAAAGAAATGAAGCAAGATCTACCAATTGATGTATTGTGCAAGCAGGGAGTGAAATATTTCAAAGTTGATATAGGGAAACTGAGATTTATTGACAGTCTTGGATTTATGAGTGGAAGTCTGGCTGATCTAGCCAAAGTTCATATTCAGTCAGGAAACTCCCTCAAGTTCACCAATGCTATAATGGATATTTCGGATGATAAAACAAAAAAGAATCGTCTATATGGAAAACAAGTATTTCCATACGAGTATTTAGATATGAAAAAGCTAAAGGAAAAATGTTTACCCCCTCGAGAAGTATTTTACAGCGAGTTGAAAGGGGTCCACATCACCACTGAAGTATGCATGTCTCATGCTCTTGAAGTATGGAAAATGTTCAAATGTGAGACAATTCAAGATTATCTTAACTTATATCTTAAAGTTGATTGTGGGTTACTTGCTGACACCTTCACTGCATGGAGGAGAACACTACAAAGGCAGTATGAGCTGGATAGTGTCAATTATGTATCTCTACCATCTTTCAGTTTTGACAGCTGGCTCAGGTCCTCTAAGACTGAAATAGACCTAATATCAGATTTATCGTTAATCTATTTAATTCAAAGAAATGTTAGAGGTGGATTTACAAGTGTTATATGACGCTGGACGAAGGCAAACAATAAACACTTCAATCCTGCATTTGATTCAAACAATGATAAATCTAAGTATATTTTATACCTAGATTTCAACAGTCTCTATGCATCTGTTATGTGTGAGCCTCTTCCTATTGCTAACATCAATAAGCTTTGTGATGATGAAATGAACAAACTTATTTCCAAGGGTTTGGAGTCAATTCCAACAGATGGTGATGTGGGTTATTGGATATTATGTGACACTAAGCAGGCATCACCTGAGGTTGCACATTTGACAGACGACTTACCATTGGGGTTAGAGCATAGAAAAATAAATGTTGAAGATCTGTCACCTTTCTCAAAAGATGTACTGGAAAAGGAAGGAAGAAAGTATCCCCCCAACACAATCAAACTTGTAGGGTCTCATTCAGCGAAAACCAACTACCTACCCAGCAAACATTGTCATGACGGGCCGGCATCAAATTAGTGCCGGCAAATCACAAACGGCATATTGGCATTGAATCGGCAAAACCGTAATGGAGTTATCGGCCTGGCTGCGGACCGACAACTTGTGCGTTCATGTTTGCACCCCCGGGGCCCGTGTCGGTTACGTTACGTTTTTCTGTGTCCCGATCTGTGTCGGCAAACCATAACCAAACTATTGCCACTACTGAGCCACAAACGGGCCGACATACATCTATATCGTGCCATAAGCGGGGCCAACACAGCAACTGCTCGTGCCACAAGCAAGCCGATTTAGCATCCAATAGTGCCCATAAGCGGGTCTACACAGCAACTGAATCGTGCCACAAGCAGGCCGATTTAGCATCCAAATAGTGCCACAAGCGGCCGACTTAGCATTTGAATAGTGCCACAACGGCCGACTTAGCATTTGAAAAGTGCCACAAGTGGGCCAATATAGCCGCTGAATAGTGCCACAAGCAGGCCGATAAAGCAGCTGAATCGCTTTACCGTTTCTAATGCCGGTGTAGCACGCCGACTAGTTACCCTGCCACGACTGCGCAGTACGACAGATGACATCACACAGGAAAACATTGATCACGCCTCCTGGACCAGAACATTATCGTCAGATTCGCTTATTTTCCTAAATGTCCTACAAAAATTAACTCCAAACCTATCCAAAATTTACCAAACCTAAATGAAACCTAAACCAAACGTTAACTTAAACCAAAATCTCGTATTAACGAAACACATATAACTATGGTAAAATATAGGTTGGTTCAGGACCCCAGCATTAAAAAAAAAAGAAAAAAAAGACGTTTTTCAAGCTAAAATAAAACTATAGCAAACACAACAAAACACACAACGTCTATATTACCCACATGTATAACTATTCTGGTAGAAAAGCATTCTGAAAGAGAAAATAGCACACAAAATAACAACTGCACATAATTAAACATAGAACATGCATAACAGGCCAAAAGATTGTTGTAATTAGGGGACGCGCGGATACAGAGAAGGTAGTGTAGTGGTCCCAAGGTGGGGCCGCACACTGCTAATTACCCCTAAGGGTCAGGCCGCGCATATGCTAAGTTACCCCTTCAGGTCACGCCTTGCTAGAGGGTGACCTGATTCGGTCCCAAGGTGTGGGGTAGCACAACTGCCTAAATTACCCCTAAAAGTCAGGCCGCGCCATGCTTAATACCTTCAGGTCACGGTTGCTAGGGGTTGACCTCAATGGGTAAACCAATCCCCCTTTGTCCAGCCGGAGTGGTAGGGCGAGCATTTGAACTTGATAATTTACTCACCCCAGTTTGAAGTCGTATCATGGATTTTCGGATCTCGTATATTGAAAAATAGTACAATAATTTACACATCTGTATCATTCGGAGTTCGTATACCGAAGCTCGTATAACGGACCTCCCTGTATATGTTATATATATAATATATATTATGTAAATATTTATATATATATATATATATAATATATATAATATATATATGGTATAATTTTATAATAATTATATATTTTATATATAATAAGATATATATATAATATATATAATATATTCTATATATATAGATATATAATATATATATATATATAATATATATATATATACATATAATATATATATATATATATAATATATATATATATATAAGATATATATATAATATATATATACCGTAAGTATATGGTACATATGCAGGGGAAGAGCTCGTTACTCACTTTATTGAGAAAGTTACATTATGCTATGAAAACCAGCAAATATACCAACCTATGCCATACATATAACAGTTGGAGATGAAGAAAGATTTCAGAATTAGGATGTTTGTAAACTTTGTAAAACTCCTTTTCAGTCACTGAATGACAAAAATAAGCATCATCATCATCATCATGTGCAGCTTAACAATGTTGTGGGAGCATACATACTACGCACCGGGCAATTACAAAATCAAGGCTAAATCAAGGGACGATTGATATTAATTGCTCATAACATGGAGTTTGATGCAGAACTTATACTAAAAGAAATGAAGCAAGATCTACCAATTGATGTATTGTGCAAGCAGGGAGTGAAATATTTCAAAGTTGATATAGGGAAACTGAGATTTATTGACAGTCTTGGATTTATGAGTGGAAGTCTGGCTGATCTAGCCAAGGTTCATATTCAGTCAGGAAACTCCCTCAAGTTCACCAATGCTATAATGGATATTTCGGATGATAAAACAAAAAAGAATCGTCTATATGGAAAACAAGTATTTCCATACGAGTATTTAGATATGAAAAAGCTAAAGGAAAAATGTTTACCCCCTCGAGAAGTATTTTACAGCGAGTTGAAAGGGGTCCACATCACCACTGAAGATGATGTCTCATGCTCTTGAAGTAGGAAAAGCAAATGTGAGGACAATTTCAAGAAATCTAAAATATTAAAGTGAGTGGGTACTGCGACACCTCACTGCATGGAGGAAGAACATACAAAAAGGGCAGAGAGCGAGTGGCAATATGACTCTACCATCTTTCAGTTTGACAGCGGCTCAGGATTAGACGAAATAGATAATACAGTGGGGTTTGTGTGTTTGGTGTTGTGTTCTTGTTTTTTTTTGTTTTGTTGTTTGTTTTTTCTTTTGGGGATTTATCGTTAATCTATTTAGTCAAAGAAAGTTAGAGGTGGAGTACAAGTGTAAATGACGCTGGACGAAGGCAAACAATAAACACTTCAATCCTGCATTTGATTCAAACAATGATAAATCTAAGTATATTTTATACCTAGATTTCAACAGTCTCTATGCATCTGTTATGTGTGAGCCTCTTCCTATTGCTAACATCAATAAGCTTTGTGATGATGAAATGAACAAACTTATTTCCAAGGGTTTGGAGTCAATTCCAACAGATGGTGATGTGGGTTATTGGATATTATGTGACACTAAGCAGGCATCACCTGAGGTTGCACATTTGACAGACGACTTACCATTGGGGTTAGAGCATAGAAAAATAAATGTTGAAGATCTGTCACCTTTCTCAAAAGATGTACTGGAAAAGGAAGGAAGAAAGTATCCCCCCAACACAATCAAACTTGTAGGGTCTCATTCAGCGAAAACCAACTACCTAATTGCTCTTCCCCTCCTGCAAATTTTCTTAAAACATGGACTTGAAATTGAGAAAGCACGCCATTTTCAGGTTAAAGCAAGAGCCATACTTGAAAGAGTATATAACAAAAAACATTGACTTACGTAACAATGCCACAACAAAAGACAAAAAAGGCAATGTAAGTAGGCTCAAAATTACCTTATGGTAAATTTCTATTTAATGTAGAAAACTATGCTACAATTACGAAGGTCTGTCGTACTCAAAAAGCAATTTCTAAATCTATTAGAAAATACAGACTTCCAAGAAAGTCATTCCTTAAGAGAAATCGTGTAATAACAGGTATCTCACATCGCTAACTGTTCAATTCTCCACCACAGTTTGTGGGCTTTATGATACTGGAGTTGGCAAAATGCAGGAGGTATAATTTCTGGGTAGGACATCTTGAAAAAGAGAGTATATGGAGAAAGGGTGAAGGGTACCTATACTGATACTGACTCATTTATTTCTCCATGAATGTGAGGAATGTGTAAGAGGAAACTTAAAACAGAACCTCCGTTGATTGGATGATACTTCTAATTTCTCCTCTCAACACTGCCTGTTGATGATTCTCATAAAGGAAAGTTGGGTCTTCTCAAAAGTGAAGTAGGAGAAAATCTAATTTCAGAAGTATGTTGCCTCAAACCAAAGTTGTATTTTTTGCTCTTACATTCTGTATCAGAAATGTTAACAGGTAAAGCATTCCTGGTTAATGAGAGAAAAACTACTCAGTAAAATACATGAGAAAAAAAAAACTTATGGGGTGAGTCATACTCATTAAATCAACGCACAAAGTCAATAAGCAGGGACAACTTAGTACAGTCCAGTCAATGAAGCGTGGACTGAGTTATTTTGAAGATGAAAAATACCATCTATCTTCATGTGTGTCAGTGAGTTATGGATCATACAGCTGTGTTGGGAAAAAATGTCCCCGCGTCTGAGAATGCAGGAGGAAAGGGTAACATTTAGATGTGTTTTGGGGAATAATGTCCCAGCGTCTGAGGATTCGGAGAAAGAAGAAGAAGAAGAAAGCAGTCTTTGGTGTTCCCGCAAGGAACAATTGTTGAAAAGGTATTTCTCTCTTAAAAGAACACATGGATCTGAAACAAGTAATAGACAAGAAAAAATTCACATCACTGGAAAGGATGTTTTGGATAGAGAAGCCAGATAATGAAATGTTTGAGATTACTTCAGACTTACACTTTCTAGAAAGAGATGTTTTTTTTTTTTTTTTTTTTTTTTTTTTTTTTTTTTTTTTTTTTTTTTTTTTTTTTTTTTTTTTTTTTTTTTCCTAGGTGATATTATTATTATTATTATTATTATTACTTGTATGATTATGATTATTAGCAGTAGTTGAAAAAAATACAACCTAAATATGTTGCTTTGATTGCTAGGTGATATTATTATTATTATTATTACTATTATTATTATTGTTACTTTTATGATTATTAGCAGTAGTAGAAAATACAACCTAAATATGTTGCGTGATTAAGAAACTAAGTTTAAGGTATGTAATTTATTAACATTCTTCCTGGAACCCTATGTATGCTAAATAAGTCATCTAAAAAGTTATTTCAAATGATGTGTTTGTAAAATAAAGTGTGATTATATTCTTGGTATTTTATTAATCACTACTGAAATCATTTCTATAATTTTTTTTTTTGTCTGTAGTCACTATGAATGACGTTTACAATGAGGATAAAAATGTAACTTTGTATAATATATTGTTACGAAAGGCCTTGTTCGTGGGTACTGGCGGACAAGGCAAGGGCCCTTCGCCTGTACCTCTGGGGCCTCGCCGGTGGTGGTCCGAAAAACACGGATCGGGTCGCCACGTCTTTTCTTCCATTCGCTGGCGATTTGGGGGGAGCCTACGTGGGGATGCTTGATAGGTGGGTGTTTAGGCAGTAGGATCAACACAGCCAAGACGGGTGTACAGGCCATCCTGCAGGATTACCGTGACCATGCGCCTCGGCATTACCCGCCCTGGAAAAGGCGCGTCTTCCACTTCTTGTTGGAAGGGGGACGAGAGTGGCCTGTGTTGGGCACGGCGTGGCCTTCCGGATCAGTGGTGGCGACGTTGGGGTGGGTCACGGCTCCAAGGCGGTGCCTCAGTTAGTGAGGACTGACTTGTGTTGGGCGAGAGAGACTGGTGTTCAGGGGGGGCGAGCAGGCAAGGGCGGCGCCCCTGAGAGAGACATTGACTCGCGTGTGTCCCGCCCCTTTACCGTGTGAGGGCAAGGGTGGCGCCCCTGAGAGAGAGTGACTCGTGGGTGTTGGCCTGTGTGCCTTGTGAGAGAAACAAGTGATTTGTACATAGTAGAGTAGTGTGTAAATAAAAGCCGTGCACAGAAGTAAGTGTCTCCCTTCAGTCCTTCCCGTCCCCTCCATTGCCCCGAGCCGTAAGTGTCGTGACGAAGTGCAGGGTGGTGGATGACCCCCCCACCCCTGGATTCGTAACAAATATATATAAAGGGGAAATTGCTTTTCATACTTCCCGGATCTCGCGGAAGTCCTAAGGCTTCATCCACCCCTTTCCGAGTAGGATGGGGTGGGGTATTTCCTTTCATGATAATATATATAGGGAGATTGATTTTCATACCTCCCGGATCTCGAGCAATTCCTAAGGCTTCATCCACCCCCCTTTCCTAGGGGAATTTAATCACACGAACAGAGGAACGAGAAAAAAATATATGATTATACATATATACAATGCACAGTATAGCATTCGGAGGTATTTTATTAATCATTGTTGAAACCTGTTTTCTCTCAGTGTGTCTAGGGTCACCATGGAAGACGTATACAAAGAGGTTGACATAAATATATTTCGCGATCCTGCTAGAATTATCGTTGCAGGTTTTTTAATTCAGGTAAAACTGTTTTAGTATCTAAACTTATAGAAAAGTATTCTGCATGTTTTTCAAAAGTAATTATTTGCGGTGTAAGTTACCGTCCACTACAAAGTGATGCAAATATTTCATTATAATTTTAGTCTCAAAAGATATAGATCCACTGGAAGAATCAAACCCTGATGATAGGATCTTGTTGGTTCTGGATGATATTTATATGCGGGCAATGCAGTCACAGACAGTGGCAGATGCCTTTATTAAAGGCCGTCATTCAAACATGAGTGTCATCATGATAACACAAAACCTTTTCATGAAAGGACCTTATGCCAGAGACATTTCACTTAATGCTACTCACTTTATACTATTACGAATGCGCGACTTGGGACAAGTGGAATGTCTAGTTAGACAAGTATATGGGAAAAAGCACGTAGAAAATGTTGTGGAAATATACAAGCAGGCTGTGATGAACAAACTGTAGGGTTATCTGTTGTTAGATTTGCCAATAAAAACACCACGCCAACTTAAATTTCGAGTAAATATTGTCTGAGAACGACCGTGTGAAGTCGTATATATCGATGGATAACTTTCTTAGAGACATATATTTCAACCCTACTTCACCTGGAGGTTTAGGCGCTATTGATAAATTATATCGAAGGGCGAAAGAAATTAACTCAAATGTTAAAATTAACAATGTCAGGAAATTTCCCAGAGGATCTCGTGTGTATACACTCCATAAATTACAAAGGAAAAGATGCTCACGTCTTAAGACCATATCTGCGGGACCACGTATAATTATATCATGTGACCTCGCCGACCTAGGTCACTTACATGTATTAAACCAGGGTATACGATATTTACTGGTATGTGTTGATGTCTTTTCCAGGTACATGTTTGTGGAAACCTTAAAACGGAAAAACGATATTAGCATGGTTAAAGTTTTTTCTAACATATCAGAAAAACCGGAAGCGAAAGGATATACACGAATATTTTGTGATAGAGGAAAAGAATTTTACAATAAACATATGGAATCATTTTTGAGTAAAAAAATATTTTTCCCTGTATAGCGTGTACTCTCAGGAAACGAAAGCAAGTGTTTGTGAAAGGGCAATACGTACTCTGAAATATAAAATATACAGATATCTTACGACGTACAACACTCTAGAGTATCTTTCAGTTTTGAATAGATTGGTGAAGTCTTATAATACCACTCCTCACCGAGGCTTAAAAGGAAAGACACCCTCCCAGGTGCATGCATTATCTAATCCTAAAGCTTGGCGCAAGCACTTCAGGTTAATGTATGAAAAGCATGCAAAACAGAAAAAAAACATTAGTTCCGATTTAGAAGTCGGTGACATAGTACGGGTTGTTAGTTCGAATAGAAATCAGAGATTTGCTGCCGGATATACAATACAAAACACAGAGGAGATATTTCGCATTTCCAAAATAAAGTACAGTACATGAGGTATAACTACTTACGAGCTGGAAGACTGGGGAGGAGAACCAATAAAAGCAATATTTTATAGAGATGAACTGATTCCAACATTCACCCCTGAATCGTTTCATATTGAAATTCTAAAAACGCGGAAAAAGAGGAATGGAAACTTAGAATATTATGTTCACTGGATATCGTATCCAGAACGCTTTAATGAATGGATAGATAGATGCCTCGGAAATAAAAAAAATCGCTGATATTGATCCATCGTGAATTTATCAAGTTTCTTAAAGACATAAAGCCATCACACAGACAAACGATTCTGAGTCAATGTCGTAAACATGAAATAGATTGTTTATCTGAAATATTTGTGAATTTTTTGAAAAAGAATTTAACTACAAATACCAAAATCATCAAAAAACTTCTCCCTCACAGATCATTAATTAGACAGCTTGCGTTTAAAAAAACATCACTGAAGAAAAAGAAAAAATTACTCTCCAGTAATATCGGAGGATCAATAATATTCTTGGTGTTCTTCTCCCATTGGTTGTCTCTATGGTCAGTAAAATTTTCAAATAATGACCGTAAAAGAATTTTGCTTAATACCTAGATCACAAGTAGAAGCAAAGCTGTCTCCACAGGTAGAGAGAAAACTCTTATCATACCGTCAATTAAGGGACAGACCTCAAAATGTATCGGAAACAAAATCTGAAGTTAACACTATTGACGAATCCATGAAAATATTATTAAAACCATATCAATATGGAAATGGAATTCTGTCATATTTACGAAAACATCTTCTGATTCGTTGGGATAATGATAGTAATATGTTATCACCCATTCGTAACGTTAATATCATTGACATCATTCGTTACTGGGTAACTAGAAACAGCAGTTTTGATTCTAAAAAAAATCCTGATTTGCGTATGAAGGTTAAGCTTATCTCTTTACCCGAGTCTTATTCTAACACACGCACTTGCCCGACATAAAGCAACAATTATAGAATTTTTTTTTTTGAAAATTATAGCAGGTTAATAGTGAATTTATGCGAAGATTATTACAAGCAAGATATTTATTCAGATTTAAGTAGTAATATTATATTTAACTGAATGTGAAATAGTCACAAATCAATCGCAGCAGTTATCTTCGCTATAAGGAAATTACCCTAGCCTTCTTATCAGTAAAAACATTATTAGCCAACTTAAAACATATTATTGAAGATCTGTAAACCCATAATGGTGGTGTCTTGCATCAACCGCGGGGAGGCATATAAGAGCACCCGTCCTTCCCACTCCGTTCCACTTCCCACCCCCTCCCCGTCTTCTATCTCACTGCTACTATCCTACCGTGGTTCGGACGAGGCCACATTAAATCCAATGACCCCTCTGCTATACGGAGGTAATCTTACCCTTTTTTACGCTGCTGCAAAACTTTATACTCCTACAATCCACTCCATTCCGCTCGCCTTCCCCTCTCTATCAGTGGTTCGGATCTCACGAAAAACTGTAGGTCCCTCCGCTCTACGGAGTCCTTCTTCCCCTGTCCAATCTCTGAAAAAATAAAAAAAAACAAAAAAAAACACTTAATCTCAGACTTCTTTCACTAAATTTTTCACAATTTCCTTCTCCTGTTTGTATATGTTGGAACGCGAGAGAGGTAGTGGAGAAATGAAGCCAGCCGCCCGTGCGGGGTGCCGAGGAGTATCAGGGTGTGCGCGCGTACATGGCAGTGACAGAAAAAGAAAAAGAAAAGAAAAACAAGACAATAAACAAACAACAACAGCAACAACAAAAACAAGATAAGAAGAAAGAAGATAAGAAGAAAGAAGAACGAAGAGAAAAAGAAAACAAGTCAAGCGTGAAGAAAGAAAAATCAAGAACAAAACCAAAACTGAAGAACTGGTGGGAGGCGGGGGTGGGCGCGGGGTTGTCCTGGGTGTGTCCGGAGCACCATCTTCCGAGGCCCATGTCCTGCCAAGCCGCCCCAGAGTGGTTTCTGTTTGCTCGTGCGAGATGGGAAAGCGTGTCGTTAGGTCGAGATCGACTCACAACAAAAACACACAAAAAACATACAGCACCTGGGTCAAGCCCCGGAGACTTTTTCTCTTACTAGCCTCCTTTCTCTCACCCATCTATTCTTCTCCCTGTCCCCACTTCCCCATCTCCTGCTTTCTCTTTTTTATATTCTGTATTCTGGGCCAGCAGAGTTGGAGCCAGCAGTCACCGCCTACCGGAGCTCCTGGCTGGGATAACAAGCCAACCCCCATGGCAGCGGGCCGGGCAGCCCCCTCATGGCCACTCTTCCCCCTCATCCCCGACGCGTAGCAGCCTGCTGCGCCCCCCCCCCCACACGGAGAGTGTATCCTGCTGAGTGCCCCGCACTCCTCGTCAGGATGGACAAGCCAGACCTCGTGCCGCACGCCAGCAGCACGGACACTCTCCTCTCTTCCGGGAACGGCGAGTGTGGCCATGCCCCTCGCCTCCCGTCTTTTTGCCCGCAGCCTAGCGCCGCCGCGCTGCTGCACTAGGCTGCCACCGATCAACGCACTCCACCTCTGCGACATCAAAGCATCTCTCTGACGGGCTCAAGCTAGCCCGTGGTCCTCCCCTGCTGGAGGCCCGATAGACAAACAACAACAACAATTCCTGGGCCAGTCGGATCCCACGAAAAACTGTAGGTCCCTCCGCTCTACGGAGTCCTTCTTCCCCTGTCCAGTCTCTGGAAAAATTAAAAAAAAAAAAAAAAAAAAACTTTTAATCTCAGACTTCTTTCACTAAATTTTTCACAATTTCCTTTCTCCTGTTGGTATATGTTGGACGCGAGAGATGAAGTGGAGAAATGACGCCAGCCGCCCGTGCGGGGTGCCGTGGCGTTTGGGGGGGTGCGCGCGTACATGGCAGTGACAGAAAAAAGCAAAACAAACCCAAAACAAGACAAGAAACAAACAACAACAACAACAAAAACAAGATAAGAAGAAAGAAGAGAAGAAGAAAGAAGAACGAAGAGAAGAAGAAAACAAGTCAAGCCTGAAGAAAGAAAAAAGAAAAAAAAAAAAAAACTGAAGAACTGGTGGGCGGCGGGGGTGGGCGCGGGGTTGTCCTGGGTGTGTCCGGGGCACCATCTTCCGAGGCCCATGTCCTGTCAAGCCGCCCCAGAGTGGTTTCTGTTTGCTCGTGCGAGATGGGAAAGCGTGTCGTTAGGTCGAGATCGACTCACAACAAAAACATACAAACACATACAGCACCTGGGTCAAGCCCCGGAGACTTTTTCTCTTACTAGCCTCCTTTCTCTCACCCATCTATTCTTCTCCCTGTCCCCACTTCCCCATCTCCTGCTTTCTCTTTTTATATTCTGATTCCTGGGCCAGAAGCCACAAAACACTTAAAGACCTTTTTTTGGTCGTTAGTCCAACGACGGAACCCACAGCGCGGAAAAGTCGTCGGTTTCGTCGTTAACGTGCACACTGGCCAACGACTGCTCAAGACCGGTATTAGCAGAGGTCGGAAGTCTCCAGGCATGCTCATTATTGCTTGGTATGCTATGAAATATCTTTTTTATAGGTGAATGTAGACATATGATTGCATTTGGATGGATATTATTCATATATATGAGTAAAGAGATGAAATACAAGCAAGGGACTCATCTACGTCTGGCAGCGCGGCCTTCGGCAGCAGCAGCAGCAGCATGATGAAGCCCGTGAGGTGGATATCAACACCAACTTCACCAAGGGAGATAGATGTCTTTGGTAATATTTAGCAGTGCTGGGCACGCGATCCAAAAATAGGTGGTCCACTATCGCTATTCCGCGATCGAAAATTTGGCGTTTTTCGATTTGATTTGATTTGGCGTTTCGCGATCGCGAAATCGCGATCGCGGAATATTTATTTAAGTTTGAATTAAAATTCCGCGATCGTTTATTCCGCGATCGGTAGTCGCTAGCGAAGTTTTTCTTCGAAGAAATAAAGCATTAAGCCATTATACCCCATTAAGTAATAACTGTTAAGTCTTAACTCTTAAGTGTATTAACCATTAACCTATTAAGTATTAACTAAGCAAACAGAAGCAAAGTATTGATTGGACAATAGAAATAAAAGTTGAAATATTTATAAAGTACTTTCTTTATTGATGAAGTATGTCTATCATTGCAAAAATACAGAGCAAACACTAAACACATTAATAATTGTCTCTCTAATCATTATTCATTATTCAATAGTCATTAGAAGACAGTGTCTACTAATAAATAATGGTTAATGAATAATGACTAGAGAGTAGACTCAGTAGAGTCACTAGACAACACTGGGCACTAGGCACTAGGTACTACTACAATGGGCACTAGGCACTAGGCACATAATAAGTGTACTTAATAATTAAATAAGTTTTTCAAGTCAAAATTTTGGATCGTGGACTAAAAATCGCGGAATTAAAGGCAAAAAAAAATTCCGCGATCGCATTTGCGATCGCGGAATTAATTCAAATTTAATAAAAATTCCGCGATCGATTTTTGGTAGTCCTCGATCGCGGAATCGCGGAATCGCGGACTATAATTCCGCGACGCCCAGCACTGATATTTAGTAGGGGAGCGAGAACCCCTTGAGGAATCCTATGATCCCTGGTGATATCCTATGGTGCTATCACAGGCGTGGGAGCTGACTGTCTTCTTCAGGAAGGCACAGGTGAGGCGGATAACTGCGGGTTTTTACTCAAAATTTTTGAGTGTAGCGGCTGGAGCCGCCAGCTCCTCCGCCACTGTAGGTTTGGGCAGGATTAAACGTCTTATTACTCGTTATTATACAACTTAGTGATTATGGTGAGATGTTATATATACTTGTCATTATCTAAATCAATGTAGCACCGTGTGTCACCTTAAATAAGGGTGATTTAAAGATGTTATGCTGAGGTGACTGATGGCGGGGCAGAGTGACGGAGAGGCCTTTCCGCGGGGCCTCCCCATATCACAAATATTCACTATTTCAACCCACACACACACCTTCTACCACCAAAACACTAGCAACACAGGCTCCTTACTTATATATCTTACTATCTGATACATTAAAACTCCTTAAAGCGCAAGCATTCCGAATAAAACGAGAATTAGTTTGAGATGACAGGGACAGAAGGCGGGAAGAGGCAGTCTGGCATGCCATTCTTGCCCGGAAATATGTCTCGCTGACTTGTGATTGGTCGAGAAGTTTTAAAAACTGTTTGTCATTGGCTGGTGACTGATGATGAGCTTGATGACGTTATTACTCGCCTTAGCCAGTCAGCGCCTTCCGACGCGTTAACGACCGAAAAGGGAGGCTTTGTAGCTTTCGTCGTTAGGAAAAGAAGTTCGGAGAGATGGTCGTTGCTGGCGCAACTACCTTTGTTGCTGGGTTCCTGCCCTGTAACAAGAGGAAGGAGCTGCTGGTGGGATAACATGCCAACCCCCGTGGCAGCGGGCCATGCATGCCCCCCCAAGGTAAAGAAACTGAAGGTAACGTCACGTTGGGGGGGCGGCGAGCCAAAACAAGTCCTTGAGCAGCCAGTTGTGCGCAGGGGGTGCGTGACGTCAAACTGTATCGCGGCACCCGCGGTTCAAAATTTTATGGCGTCAGTCAGTTGGCCGGTGGCCTGGTGGACGGGTCGCGTCGTCTGTAGTACACATCTTTTGATGCTGCTTCAAGCTGTTTTGCAAATATGCCTACTGTGTGTATTGTTCGTGGGTGCAAATCTGTCCATTGGTAAGGAACTAAACAACACTTTCATCATCTCCCAGCGGTTACAGGACGTAATGCACCAGACCGAATACACCACCAGCCTAGTCTGAATGCACCAACTTTGTAGTCCGAATGTAGGGTGGTGTGGGGGGACACCGTACTATTAGTGGAAAAATATTCATAAAAAATCCATTTTTTACCTGAGAAGTGCACACTGTGCCCAAAAACAAACTTCACAATATGGCCCACCTATGGTACCCCATGAATACTTAACCAGATAATAAGGGTCATTTAAGGTTTTTTATAAATTTTTGGCACCCTCGTCCGGTGTCCCCCCCACGAGGGGGGACACCGGATCAGGTATGGGGGGGCACCGTATGATATTTTTAAACTCATATTACATCAAACATTATTGTGTTTTTTTTTGCTGAAAATCAACATATATGCTAAGCCTAGACACCCACCATTATTATTAGGTGATGAAATGAAGATAAGCTCATATAAAATAGCATTTATTAAAAGATAGGTCTAGGTATTTTTATGCTCACTATTCAGAAGTGCATATGAAGGCATGCAGCGGGGGAAACACCTTCACCAGGTCAGCTGCCCTGGTGATGCCTTGGAGGTCACCAGACACCTTGCACGTTCGGATCAACAGAAGCTATCTAGGTGGTAGGAAGGGAACGGTCTTTTGGG
>JACEEZ010014697.1:0-15829 GCA_016584305.1 Chionoecetes opilio | reverse complement strand
ATTATACAGTAAAAACGTAACTTTATTATACATTAAGCAAAAACATAGGTGCAAATATTCTAAAAAGGATTTTATACTTCATTTGTAGGAAAACAGCTATATATCACCGATAACTAGCTAATATCATTGAAAACACTACATTTTATGGGTTTATAGCAATATGATAAGTAAAACTACTTTTATATATACAATAACGCTACAGTTTACAAGAAACTATGAAAAACGATTGCAATATACCGTTATATAACAATAAATAACCTATTACTCTTTTATTCATTAGCTTAATGTAATGTAAGCTACTTATAGGTGCAAATTATTCTAAAAAAAAGGATTGTATATATCAATTTGTAGGAAAACTGCTATATATCACCGATAACTAGCTAAAATCATTGAAAAGAACACATTTTGAGGGTATAAAGGATTATCATAAGGTAAATTCCTTCTATTAATGATATAACACAACAATTAACAAGACACTATGAAAAACACGTATAATATACAATTATATCACAATATAGAGTCTCAAACTCCTATTATAAGCTTACAGTAGTTTAAAATAGAAATTTCTAACGAAAACAACTATAATACCACATTTTGAATGTCGCTATCAAAAAAAGGGCTGAATAATGTCAATTTTCGACATTTTTTAGCCATTCAAAAATACATTAAAACACTTGAAAAAACGTTGTTTCTATGAATAAAATATATACATAAATTTAACGAAAAATACATATTTTAACCTCTTAATATTATAAAATATAGTTGTGTAAAAGTGCTGAATAATGTCAAATTTTGACATTTTTAAGACTTTCAAAAATGTATTAAAATACTTGAAAAAACGTTGTTTTTAGGATTAAAATTGATACCTAAATTTCTTGAAAATGCATATTTTTAGCTCATAACATTGTAAAATATAGTTGTGTAAAAGTGCTGAATAATGTCAAATTTCGACATTTTTTAGCCTTTCAAAAAAACATTGAAATACTTGAAAAAACATTGTTTTAAGATTAAAATTGATATCTAAATTTCTTGAAAAATACATATTTTTAGCTATTAATTTTGTAAAATATAGTTGTAGCAAATATCAAAAGCTATTTAGCTACAGATATAAAGAAATATACTTCAATTTGTAGAAAAAAACAACTCTTCACTGATAACTAGCTAAAATCATTGAAAACACTACATTTTAAGGGTTTATAGCAATATGATAAGTAAAACTACTTGTATATATACAATAACGCTACAGTTTACAAGAAACTATGAATAACACTTGCAATATACCCTTATATCACAATAAATAACCTCTTACTCTTCTATTTAATAGCTTAATGTAATGTAAGCTACTTATAGGTGCAAATTTTTCTAAAAAGAGGATTTTATACTTCAATTTGTAGGAAAACAGTTATATATAACCGATAACTAGCTAATTACATTGAAAACACTACATTTTATGGTTTTATAGCAATATGATAAGTAAAATTACTTGTATATATTACCATAAACGCTACAGTTTTCACAAGAACTATGAAAAACGCTTGCAATATACAGTTATATTCAAAACAAAATAATAACCTATTACCTTCTATTTATTTAGCTAATGTAATGTAAGCTACTGATAGTGCAAATATGTTTAAAAAGAGTATTTATACTTCAAATCTTGTAGAAAACAGCTATATATCACCGTAACTAGCTAAAAATCATTGGCAAACACTATATTTTATGGTTTTATAGCAATATGATAAGTTAAAAACTACTTGTATATATACGAATAACGCTACAGTTTACAAGAAACTATGAAAAAACACTTGCAATATACCGTTATATTCACAATAATAAACCTCTTACACTTCTATTTTAATCAGCTTAATGTAATTAAGCTACTTATAGGTGCAAATTTTTCTAAAAAGAGGATTTTTATACTTCAATTTGTGAGGAAAACGTTATATATCACCGATAACTAGCTAATATCTTGAAAACACTACATTTTATGGGTTTATAGCAATATGATAAGTAAAACTACTTGTATTATACAATAACGCCAACCAGTTTACAAGAAACTATGAAAAAACGCTTGCAATATACAGTTATATCCTCAATAAATACTCTTACTCGCTCTATTAATAGCTTTATGTTAATGTAAGCTAGTTATAGGTACAATTTATTCTAAAAGGGATTTCTACTTCAGTTTTGTAGAAAACAGCTATATATCACCGATAACTCGCTAATATCATTGAAAACCAACACCATTTTATGGGTTTATAGCATATGGATTAAGTAAAACTCTTGTATATATACAAGAACGCTACATTTTACAAGAAACTCTAAAATGCTTGCAATTACCGTTATATAACAATAAATAACCTATTACTCTTCTATTATTAGCTTAATGTAATGTAAGCTACTTATAGGAGCAAATTTTTTCTAAAAGAGGTTTTTATTGCTTCAATTTGTCGGAAACAGTTATAATCACCGATACTAACTAATTCATTGAAAACACAACATTTTAATATGGGTTTATAGCAATATGATAAGTAAAACTACTTGTATATCTAACATAACGCTACAGTTTTTAAGAAGAGACCATGAAAAACGCTTGCAATATAACGTTTATATCACAATAAATACTATTACTCTCTATTTTATTAGCTTAAGTGTAATGTAAGCCTAAACCCCCCTTTGGGGAACAATTTAGGTGGCAATTATTTGTCAAAAGACCGGATTTTTATACTTCAATTTATAGGAAAAATACAGCTATATATCACCGATAACTAGCGGTATCATTGGAGAAACACTACATTTTATGGGTTTATAGGCATATGATAGTAAAAATACTTGTTTCTATACAATAACGCTACAGTTTACAAGAAAAGATGAAAAACGCTAGCAATATACCGTTATATCACAATAAATAACCAGCTTATCCTTATATTTAATAGCTTATAATAATGTCAGGCTACTTATAGTGCAAATTATTCTAAAAAGGGATTTTTACTTCAATTTGTAGGAAAACACTATATATCACCGATAACTAGCTAATATCATTGAAACACTACATTTTTAATGGGTTTATATCATATGATAAGTAAAACTACTTGTATATATCCTAATAACAGCTACAGTTTACCAAGAAACTATGAAAAACGCTTGCAATATACAAGTTATAAACAAAATGATAACCTCTTACTCTTCTATTTATAGTTTTATTAATGTAGCTCTTATAGGGCAAATTTTCTAAAAAGAGGATTTTATACTTCCATTTTGTAGTAAACGGCTATATATCACCGATAACTAGCTAATATCATTGAAAACACAACATTTTATGGGTTATAGCAATATGATAAAGTAAAAACTACTTGTAATATATACAATACGCTACAGTTTACAGAACATGAAAACGATTGCAATATCCTTATATGAACAATAAATAACCTTTACTCTTTTATTCATTAGCTTAATGTAATGTAACTACTTATAGGTGCAAATTATTCTAAAAAAAAGATGTTATATCAATTTGTAGAAAACGGCTATATATCACCGATAACTAGCAAATCCTTGGAAAGAAACACTTTGGAGGGGTATAAACGGATTATCATAAGGTAAATTCCTTCTAATTAATGAATATAAACAACCATTACCAAGTACACTATAAAAACACGTATAATATACAATTGTAGCACAATATAGAGTCTTCAAACTCCTATTATAAGCTTTACAAGTATTTTACAAAATAGAAATTCTAACGAAACAACTATAATACCACATTTTTGAATTTCTCTATCAAAAATCTTGATATAATTTCAATTTTCGACTTTTTTTAGCCATGTCAGAAAATACTTAAAACACTTGAAAAACATGTTCTATGAAGAAATTGATACATAAATTTCACGAAAAAATACATATTTTAAGCTCTTAATATTTAAAATCAGTTTTGTGTAAAAGTGCTGAATAATGTCAAATTTTGACATTTTTAAGGCTTTCAAAAATTGTATTAAAAAATACTTTGAAAAAAACGTTGTTTTTTAAGGATTAAAATTGATACCTAAATTTCTTGAAAATGCATATTTTTTAGCTCATAACATTGTAAAATATAGTTGTGTAAAAGTGCTGAATAATGTCCCAAATCTCGACATTTTTTTTATCGTTTTCAAAAAAACATTGAAATACTTGAAAACGATTGTTTAAAGATTAAATGATATCCTATTTCATAAAAATAATATTTTTAGCTATTAATTTTGTAAAATATAGTTTTATCCAAATATCAAAAGCTATTTAGAGCTACATAATATAAGAAATATACTTCAATTTGTATAAAAAAAAACAACTCTTCACTGATAACTATCTAAAATCCTTGCAAACACTACAATTTTAAGGGTTATAGCAATATTATAAGTAAACTAACTTTGTATATATACACTAACGCTTACAGTTTACAAAGGAACTTGAAAAACACTTGCAATAAATACCGTTATTATCACAATAAATAACCTCTTACACTTCTATTTATAGCTTTAATGTAATGTAGCTACTTATAGGTAAAAACAATTCTAAAAAGGGTCTTTTATACTTCATTTGTAGACAACAGTTTATCTCACCGATAACTAGCTAATATCATTGAAACACTACATTTTAATGGGTTATAAGCAATATGATGTAAGTAAAACTACCTGTATTATACAATAACGCAACAGTTTACAGAAACTATGAAAAACCGCCTGCAATATACCTTATATCCCAATACATAACCTATTACTCTTCTATTTTTTAGCTTAAGTGTATGTAAGCTACGTTATCAGGTGCAAATTATTCTAAGAAGAAGGATTTTATACTTCAATTTTTAGGAAAACGGTATATATCACGATAACTAGCTAATATCATTGGGGGGGGGGGGAAAAAAAACCCTAACATTTTTCTGGGTTTATAGCAATATTATAAGTAAAAAATGACTTGTAATATATAACATAACTCTACAGTTAACAAGAAATTATGAAAGAAAACGCGTGCAATATAACCGTTATAACTCAACAATTATAACCCTCTTACTCTTTATATTTAATAGCTTAATGTAATGTAAGCTACTTATAGGTCCAAATTCTTCTAAAAAGAGGGATTTTATACGTTCAATTTGTGGAAAACAGCTATAATATCACCGATAAAAAAAAATCTAGCTAATATCATTGAAACACTACTTTTTAATGGTTTATATAGCAATATGTTAAGTAAACTACTTGTATATATACCAGACGCAACAGTTTTTAAAGAAAAAACTATGAAAACGCTTGCAATATACAGTTATATCTCAATAAATAACCTCTTACTCCTCTATTTAATAGCTTTTGTAATGTACGCTCTTATAGGTGCAAGTTATTCTAAAAAGAGGATTTTATAACTTCAGTGTTTGTAAGAAAACAGCTATATATCACCGATAACTTAGCAATATCATTGAAAAAACACAACATTTTGGGTTTATAGCAATATGATAAGTAAAACTACGTGTATATATACAATACCGCTACGTTTACAAGAAACTATGAAAAAACGCTTGCAATATACCGTTATATAACAATAAATAAACCCATACTCTCTATTTAGTTGCTTAATGTAATGTAACCCCTACTTATAGGAGCAAATTTTTCTGAACAAGAGGTTTTATGCTTCATTGTAGGAAACGTTTATCTGAATCAACCGAATAACTAGCTAATTATTGAAAACACTACATTTTATGGTTTATAGCAATATGAATAAATAAAACTACTTTTATATATACAAAAACGCTACAGTTTCAAGAAACTATGCAAACACGCTTGCAAATATACCGTTATAATCACAATAATAACCTATTACTCTTCTATTTATTAGCTTAAGTATGTAACTACTTATAGTGCAAATTATACGAACAAAAGAGTATTTTATACTTCAATTTGTGGACAACAGCTATATATCACCATACTATCTAATATCATTGAAAACCACCCAACAATTTTATGGTTTATTATTAGCAATATGATAAGTAAAAACTACTTGTATAATATACAATAACGCTACAGTTTTTATAAGAGACTAATGAAAAAACGCTTGCAATATACCGTTATAATCACATAAATAACCTATTACTTTCTATTTATTAGCTTAATGTAATGTGCTACTGATAGGTGCAAAAATAATTTTAATAAGATGGATTTTATACTTCAATATTTGTAGGAAAACGCTATATATCACCGATAACTAGCTAATATCATTGAAACAACAACATTTTATGGGTTTTATAGCAATATGACATAAGTAAACTACATTGTATATAATAATAAAGGAACGCTACAGTTTCGAAGAGACCTATAAAACGCCTTTGCAATACCGTTATATCACGATAAATAACCTATTACTTCTTCTATTTATTGCTATAATGGTAATGTAATCTACATGATAGGTGCAAATTATTTTAAAAAGTGGATTTTATACTTCATTGTGTGGAAAATCAGCTATATATCACCGGATACTGCTAATATCATTGAAAACACTATAATTTTTGGGTTTTATAGCAATATGATAAGTAAAACTCTACTTTTATATATAACAATAACGGGTCCAGTTTTCAAGAAAAAAATATGAAAAACGCGTATAATACAGTTATATCACAATAATAACCTCTTCATCCCTTATATTTAATATCTTATGTAATGTAGCTACTTATAGTGCAAATTATTCTAAAAAGAGGATTTTTATACTTCAATTTTGTAGGAAAACAGCTAATCTCCACCGATAACTAGCTAATTATCAATTGAAAACCTACTTTTATGGGTTTATAGCAATATGATAAGTAAACTACTTGTTATATACATACGCTACAGTTTACAAGAAATTATGAAAAACCGCTTGGCAATATACAGTTATACAACAATAATACACCTCTTACTCTTCTATTTAATAGTTTTATTTGTAATGTAAAGCTACTTATAGGTGCAAATTATTCTAAATAAGAGGATTTTAATACTTCAATTTGTAGGAAAACAGCTAGATATCACCGATCTAGCTAATATCAATTGAAAACACAAACATTTTCTTGGTTTATAGCAATATGAATAAGTAAAACTACTTGGATATAACAATACGCTACAGTTTACAAGAAACACTATGAAAAACGATTGCAAATATACCGTTATATACAATAAATACCTATTACTTTTATTCCTTTGTTAATGTAATGTAAGCTACTTATAGGTGCAAATTATTCTAAAAAAAAAAACAAAAAAGGATTGTATATACAATTTGTAGGAAACTGCTATCTATCACCGAGAACTACTAAAATCATTGGGAAAAGAACACTTTTGAGGGTAAAAGGATTATCATAAGGTAAATTTCCTTCTATTAATGATATAACACAACAATTAACCGACACTATGAAAACACGTTAATAGTACAATTGTATCACAATATAGAGTTCTCAAACGTCCTATTCTAGCTTACAGTAGTTTAACTAGAAATTTCTAACGAAAACCACCTATAATACCACATTTGAATGTCCGCTAATCAAAAAAGGGCTGAATAATGTCATTTTTCGACATTTTTTACAGCCATTAAAAAATACATTAAAACACTTGAAAAAACGTTGTTTCTATGAATAAAAATTGATACATAAATTTCACGAAAATCATAGTTTAAGCTCTTAATATTATAAAATATAGTTGTGTAAAAGTGCTGAATAATGTCAAATTTTGACATTTTTAAGACATTCAAAAATGTATTAAAAACGTGAAAAAACGTTGTTTTTGGATTTAAAATTGATACCTAAATTTTGAAAATGCTATTTTTAGCTCATAACATTGTAAAAATATAGTTGTGTAGAAAGTGCTGAATAATGTCCAAATTTCGAATTTTTTAGCCTTTCCAAAAAACATTGAAATACGTTGAAAAACATGGTTTTAGATTTAAAAATTTACGAGTATCTAAATTTCTTTGAAAAATACATATTTTTAGCTATTAAATTTTTGTAAACTATTAGTTGTAGCAAAATCCAAAGCTATTTAGCTACATGATATAAGAAATATACTTCAATTTGTAGAAAAACACTCTTCACTGGTAACTACAGCTAAAATCATTGAAAAACCCTACATTTTTAAAGGTTTTATAGCAATATGATAAGTAAACTACTGTATATATCAATAACGCTACAGTTTACAAGAAACTATGAAATAACACTTGCATACACCCTTTATCACAATAAATAACCTCTTACTCTTCTATTTAATGCTTATGTAATGTAAGCTCTTATAGTGCAAATTTTTTTCTAAAAGAGGATTTTATACTTCAATTTGGGTAGGAAAACGTTATATATACCGATAACTAGCTAATTACATGAAAACCACTGACATTTTATGGATTTAATAGCAATATGATAAGTAAAATTACTTGTATATATACATAACGCTGACAGTTTACAAGAGACTATGAAAACCTCTTTGGCGTATACCGTTATATCACAATTAAATAACCTATACTCTTCTATAGATGACTTAATGTAATGTAAGCTACTGATAGGTGCGATTATTTTAAAAAGAGGATTTTTAATACTTCAATGTTGTATGAACACAGCTATATATCCCCGATAACTAGCTAAAATCATTGCAAACCACTTATTTTATGGGTTATAATAGCAATATGATCAGTAAAACTACTTGTACATATACAATAACGCTACGTTTACAAGAACTATGAAAAACCTATGCATATTACCGTTATATCACAATAAATAACCTCTTACACTTCTAATTTATAGCTTAATGTAATGTAAGCTACTTATAGTGCAAAGTTTTCTAAAAAGATATTTTATTATACTTCAATTGTAGGAAAACGTTATATATCACCGATAACTAGCTAAATATCAATTGAAAACACTACATTTATGGCTTTGAGTAGCAATCTGATAGTAAAACTACTTGTATATATACAATAACGCAACAGTTTACAAAACTATGAAAAAACGCTCGCTCGCAATATACAGTTGATATCTCAATAAACTAACCTCTTACTCCTCTATTTCATAGCTTAATGTCATGTAAGCTACTGATAGGTGCAAATTTTTTAAAAAGAGGATTTTGTATACTTCAATTTGTAGGAAAACAGCTTGATATATCTCCGATAACTAGCTAATATCATTGAAAACACTATATTTTTAATTGGTTAATAGCAATAAGATTAAGTAAAAACTACTTTTATATATACAATACGGTACAGTTTTACAAGAAATATGAAAAACGCTTGCAATATACAGTTATATCGACAATAAATTTCCTCTTACTCTTCTATTATTAGCTTAATGTAATGTAAGCTTTATAGGTGCAATCTTACTCTAAAAAGAGGATTTTATACTTCAATTTATTAGGAAAACAGCTATTATCACCGCTAACTAGCTAGTATCATTGAAAACACAACATTTTATGGTTTATAGCAATATGACAAGTTAAAACTACTTGTAATTATACAATAACGCACAGTTTACAAGAAATTATGAAAAACGCTTGCAATATAAAGTTATACACAATAAATAACCTCTTACCTCTTCTATTTAATAGTTTTATGTAATGTAACTACTTGATAGTGCAAATTATTCTAAAACAGAGGATTTTATACTTCAATTTGTAGTAAAACCAAGCTATATATCACACCGATAACTTACTAAAATCATTGCAAACACTATATTTTATGGTTTATCGCAATATTGATAGTAAACTACTGGTATATATTCAACGAACGCTACGTTTTACAAGAAACTAGAAAAACACTTGGCATATACGTTATATCACAATAAATAACCTCTTTACAACGTCTTTTTAATATTTAATGTATGTCGCTACTTATAGGGGGCAAATTTTTCTAAAAGAGGATTTTAAAAAGACTTCAATTTTGTAGGAAAACGTTATTACACCGATAACTAGCCTAATATCATTGACAACACTACATTTATGGGTTTCTAGCAATATGAATAATGTAAACTCTTGTATATGACATAGAACGCAACAGTTTAGCAAGAAACTATGACCAAACGCCTGCCATTACCATTATATCACAATAATAACCTATACTCTTCTATTTATTAGTTTTTAATGTAAGTAAGCTACTTATAGGTGCAAATTATTTTAAAACGAGGATTTTATATACTTCCATTTGTAGGAAACCAGCTATAATATCACCGATAAGCTAGCTAGTATCAGTGAAAACACTACATTTTATGGTTTATAGCAATATGATAAGTAAAGACATACTTTTATATATACAATAACGCTGAGTCAGTTTTTACAGAACTAATGAACCCGCTTGCATATACCGTCACAATAAATAACCTATTATTCTTCTATTTAAAAAAAAAAAAAAGAGCTTAATGTAATGTAAGCCCTTTTAAAAAAAACTTATGGTGCAAATTGTTCTAAAAAGAGGAGTTTTATACTTCAATTTGTAGGAAAACAGCTATATATCACCGATAACTTAATATCATTGAAAACACACACTTGTTATGGTTATAGGCAATGATAAGTTAAAACTACTTGTATATCTACAATAACGCTAATTTTTGAAGAGACTATGAAAAACGCTTGCAATATACCGTTTATATCACAATAAATACCTATTACTCTTCTAGTTAATTAGCTTAATGTACTGTAAGCTACTGATGAGGTGCAAATTAATTTTAGAAAAGAGGATTTTTTATACTTCCAATTTGTAGGAACACAGCTACATATATACCGATACTAGCTAATATCATTGAAAACACTATATTTATATTGGGTTTATCGCAATATGATCAGTAAACTCCTTTTATATATACCATAACGATACGGTTTTACAAGAAAATATGAAAAACCTTGCAAATATACGTTTATTCACTAAATTTCCTCTACTCTTCTATTTATTAGCTATGTAATGTAAGCTTTATAGGTGCATCTTACTCTAAAAAGGATTTTAACTTCAATTTATAGGAAACACAGCTATATATCACCGGATAACCTAGTCTGTAATCATTGAAAACACTACATTTTATGGGTTTAATAGGCAATATGATAAGTTAAAAATACTTATATATATACAATAACGCTACAGTTTTCCAAGAAACTATGAAAAACGCTAGCAATAAACCGTTATATCACACATAAAGAACCTCTTACTCTTATATTTAAAATAGCTTAAGGTAATGTAAAAGCTACTTATATGTGCAAATTAATTCTAAAAGAGGATTTTACACTTCATTTGTAGGAAAACCGCTATATATTCACCGTATAATAGCTAATATCGATTGAAAACACTACCTTTTCTGGGTTTATAGCAATATGATAGCTAAACTACTTGTATATATACAATAACGCTACAGTTTACAAGAACTATGAAAAACGCTTGCAATATACAGTTTATATTCACAATAATAACCTCTTACTCTTCTATTTAATAGTTTTATGTAATGTGAAAGCTACTTATAGGTGCAATTATTCTAAAAAGAGGATTTTATACTTCAATTTGTCGGAAACCGCTATATATCACAGTAACTAGCTAATATCATTGAAAACACAACATTTTATGGGTTTTATACAATATGATAAGTAAACTACTTGTTATATACAATAACGCTACAGTTTACAGAAACTATGAAAAACGATTTGCCAATATACCGTTGATATACAATAATAAACCCTATTTACTCTTTTATTTTCATTAGCTTAATGTAATGTAAGCTAACTTATAGGTGCAAATTATTCTAAAAAAAAGGATTGTATATTCAATTGTGAGACGAACTGCTATATATCACAGATAACTAGCTAAATCGATTGCAAAGAACACATTTTGAGTGTATAAATGGATTTCAAAGGTAAATTCCTTCTATTAAATGATATAACACAACAATTAACAAGACACTATGAAACACTATAAAATACACTTGTATCCCATCTAGAGTCTCAAACTCCTATTTATAGCTTTACAGTAGTTTAAAATAGAAATTTCTAAACGAAATAACTATCAATACCACATTTTGAATTTCTCTATCAAAAAAGTCTTGATATAATGTCAATTTTCGACATTTTTTCGCCATTCAAAATACTTAAAACACTTGAAAAAACAATGTTTTTTCTTGAAATAAAAATTGATACATAAATTTCACAACGAAAAATACATATCTTATAAGCTCTTAATATTATAAATATAGTTGTGTAAAAGTGCTGAATAATGTCACATTTTGACATTTTTTAAGGTTTCATCAAATGTATTAAAATACTAGAACAAAACGTTGTTTTTAGGCTTAAAATTGATACCTAAATTTCTTGAAAATGTTGCATATTTTTTAGCTCATACATTGTAAAATATAGTTGTGTAACAGTGCTGCATAATGCACGATCTCGACATTTTTTATCGTTTGCAAAAAACAATCGAAATACATGAAGAAAACGTGGTGTTTTTAAGATTAAATTGCTTATCTAAATGTCATGAAAAATACATATTTTAAGCTATTAATTTGTAAAATATAGTTTTAAGCAAATATCAAAAGCTATTTTTATCTACATATATAAAGGAAATATACTTCAATTTGTAGAAAACAACAACTCTTCCCTGAGAACTAGCTAAAATCATTCAAACACTACATTTTGAGGGTTTATTAGCAATATGATAAGTAAAACTACTGAGGTATATCACCATAACGCTACAGTTTACAAGAAACTATGAAAAATACAACTTACAATAATACCGTTATATCACATAAATAACCTCTTACACTTCATTTAATAGTCTTTAATGTCATTAAGCTAACTTTAGGTGCAAATTTTTCTAAAAAAGGATTTTATACTTCATTTGTAGGGAAAACCGTTTTATATATCACCATAACTAGGCTAATATGCTTGAAAACACTACATGTTATGGGTTTATAGCATATAATTAAGTAAAATACTTGTATATATAATCAATAATAAGCGCACAATTTTACAAGAACACTACTCAAAACGCCTGCAATATACCATTATATGACAATAAATTACCCTATTACTCGTCTATTTATTAGCTTACATGTATTGTAAGCTACTTATGTTGCAAATTATTTTAAAAGAGGATTTTATACTTCAATTTGTAGGAAAACCAGGTATATATCACCGAGAACTAGCTAATATCATTGAAAAACTACATTTTATGGGTTTATAGCAATATGATAATTAAAACTAACTTTTATATAATACATAACGCTACAGTTTACAAGAAACTATGAAAAAAAACGCTTTGCAATATACAGTTATATCAACAATAAATAACCTCTTACTCCTTCTATTTAATAGCTTATTGTAATTAAGCTACTTATCATGCAAATTATTCTAAAAAGAGGATTTTTTATACTTCATTTGTAGTAACTGGTATATATCAACCGATACTAGCTAATATCATTGAAAACACTACATTTTTGGGTTTAAAATAGCAATTGATAGTAAAAATACTTGTATAATATAGCATAACGGCTACAGTTTCAAGAAACTATGGAAAACTCGTTGCAATATAACCGTTATATACAATAAATAACCTCTTACACTTCTATTTTAATAGCTAATGGTATGTTAAGCTACTTATAGGTGCAAATTTTTCTAAAAAGAGGATTTTATACTTCATATGTAAGGAAAACAGGGTATATATCACCGATACTAGCTAATATCATTGAAAAACACTACACTTTTATGGTTTATAGCAATATTTAATTAAGATAAAACTACTTGTTATATACAATAACGCAACAGTTTACAAGAAACCTATGAAAACGCCTGCAATATATACCATTTAATATCAACAATAAATACCTATTACTCTTTCTAATTTATTTAGCTTAATGTAATGTAAGCTACTTATAGTGCAAATTATTTTAAAAGAGGGATTTTAGTACTTCAATTTGTAGGAAACAGTAATATATCACCGATAACTATGCTAATATCATTGAAAACACTACATTTTAATGGGTTTATAGCAATATATAAGTAAAACTACTTTATATATACATAACGCTACAGTTACAAGAAACTATGAAAAACGCTTGCAATATACCGTTATATAACAATAATAACCTATTACTCTTCTATTTACTAGCTTAATGTAATGTAAGCTACTTATAGGAGCAAATTTTCTAAAAAGAGGATTTATACTCAATTTGTAGGAAACAGTTATATATCACGATAACTAGCTAATATCATTGAAAACAACTACATTTTAGGGTTTATAGCAATATGATAAGTAAAATACTTTATATACAATAACGCTACAGTTTAAAGAAACTATGAAAAACCTTGCAAATACGTTATATAACAATAAATAACCTTTATAACTCTTTATTTATTGCTTAATGTAAGTAACTACTTAAGAGCAAATTTTCTAAAAAGAGGATTTTAACTTCAATTGTAGGAAAACATATATTCACGATAACTAGCTAATATCATGAAAACACTACATTTAATTGGTTTATAGCAAATGTATACAAGATAAACTACTATATATTATACAATAACGCTACAGTTTACAAGAAACTATGAAAAAGTTTGCAATATACCGTTATATCACAATAATAACCTTTACTCTTTATTATTAGCTATGTAAGTAAGCTACGATAGGTCAAATTATTTAAAAAGAGGATTTATTACTTCAATTTGTAGGAAAACAGCTATATATTCCGATAACTAGCTAATATATTGAAAACACTAATTTAGGTTTATATTCAATTTGATAAGAAAACTACTTTTATAAACAACAGTAGTTTACATGAAAAAATTAAAAGGCTTGCAATATAAGTATATCAATAAAAATCCTTTTATTTAACAATTAACGTAAGTTTACAGTGAAACTATGAAAAACGCAGGAATTTTACAGTTATTATAAAAAAACTATATACATCCGTATTAATAGCTTAATGTAAATAACATTTTATGGTTTTCAATTATATAAAAAGAGGATTTAATACTCATTCGCTAGGATAAAACAGCTATAAACCTGAATAACTAGCTAAATAATCAATTGAACACTACTTATTAGCTTATTGTGTTAAGCCAATATGATAAGTTAAAAATACTTGTATATACAATAACGCACAGTTTAGCAAGAAACTATGAAAAAACGCTGCAAATATCGTTTATTAAACAATAAATATTATTCTTCTCATTGTATAAAACTATGTAATGTAAAGCTATTATAGGAGCAATATTTTTTTAAAAAAGAGGATTTTTATACTTCAATTTGTAGAAAACAGTATATATCACCGATAAATAGCTTAATTTCATTGAAATACACTACATTTCTATGGGTTATAGCAATATGATAAGGATAAACTACTTTAATATAAAAAACGCTACAGTTTCAGAAACTATGAAAAAAACACTTGCAATTTTACGTTTATATACATAAAATAACCTTACTCTTCTAATTTTTAGCTTAATGTAATGTAAGCTACTATAGGTGCAATTATTTCTAAAAAAGAGGATTTTATACTTCAATTTGTAGGAAAACAAGCTTATTAAATTTCACGAAAACTAGCTAATATCAATTGAAAACACTATATCTTTATGGGTTTATAGCCAATATATGAAAGTAAAAAATACTTTTATATATTACAATAACGCTTACAGTTTACAAAGAACTATGAAAAAGCTGCAATTACCGTTTTTATCACAATAAATAACCTATTACTCTTTATTTATTAGTAATGTAATGTAAGCTTATGATAGGTGCAAAATTATTTTAAAATGAGGATTATACTTCAATTTTAGGAAAAACAGCTAATATCACCGATAATAGCTAATTATCATTGAAAAACACTATATTTATGGGTTTATAG
>JACEEZ010014696.1:22500-23652 GCA_016584305.1 Chionoecetes opilio | reverse complement strand
GAGAGAGAGAGAGAGAGAGAGGAGAGAGAGAGAGAGAGAAGGTGAGGAGGAGAGGACGAGAGAGAGAGGAGAGAGAGAGAGACGGGCCGAGGAGAGAAGAGAGAGAGAAAGAGAGAGCGAGAGGAGAAGAGAGAGCGCAGAGAGAGAAGAGAGACGAGAGACGAGAGAGAAAGGAAAAAGAAAGAGGAGAGAGCAGAGAGGAGAGGAAAGGACGAGAGGAGCAGAGAGAGGAGCACGAGAGAGAGCAGAGAGAGCGAGAGAGAGAGAGAGAGGAGAGAGAGAGGGGGGATGACGAGGAGGGGAAAGAAGGAGAGAGAGAGAGAGAGAGAGAATCAAATAAAAAATAGAGCAAAACGAATAAAAGTTGAACTGCTATTAATAGGAAGCGAAAGGGGGTCAGGGTCTCCCCCCCCTTTTGCCCCCCCCCCCCCCCCCCACCCCCCCCCCCCCCCCCCCCCCCCCCCCCTCCTGCCCCCCCCCCCCCCCCAGCACAACACAGATAAAATACACACAAGATGGTCCGCTGCTATTTCGCGTCCTAGACAATGGGATATTAACACGCCGCTCCACCTCCCCTGTAAATAAAAAATAATAATAAAAATAAAGAAAAATATCACTACATAATAAACAGCGGCACGAGTAAGACCAGGAGGAGGAGGAGGAGGAGGAGGAAGAGGAGGAGGAGGAGGAGGAGCAGGAGCAGGAGCAGGAGCAGGAGCAGGAGCAGGAGGAGGAGGAGGAGGGGAACATACATGCCGTGCCAAGGGACTATATATTCTACCTTATCTCCCCCTACCCAACCCTTTTCCCCCTTTCCCCTCACCCTCCCTCCCTTTCCCCCCGCCTATTCCCCTCCCCCGTTGCCCCGTAGTCTCCCCCGGGTGGCCTCAGGGGTGACGGTAACAGCGCCCAAGCCTCAGTAACTTAAACCTAGAAAGTGTTGTTAGGTGAAGAAAGGATGGAAGAGATGCAGGGTGGGGGGGAGGAAGGGGGGGAAGGGCTGGTGGGGGGAGGAAGAGGGGAAGGGCTGGTGGGGGGAGGGGAAGGGGTGAGGGGAGGAAAGGGGTGAGGGAAGGAGGGAGGGGTGAGGGAAGGAGGGAAGGAGGAGAGAGAACGAAGGAACAAGGAAGGAAAGATGAGGAGGAAGAGTGT
>JACEEZ010014696.1:12500-15000 GCA_016584305.1 Chionoecetes opilio | reverse complement strand
GTTTTCGGGCATGCTGAACACGAATCTGGAATCGGTTTTCAGTTACAATGATTAGAAGTCCCTATTTCAGCCAATTCACAATGACATACTTCATGATATTCCTTAAAAATCACTAATTAGAATTTGAATCCGAAAACTAATTCTAGATTCGTGTTCAGCATGCCCGAAAACTATTAGGAACAAATTTTCAAGCAAATCTATACGTATTTTAAAAAATATTGCAAAATTGGCAATATTTTTTTAGGAACAGATTTGCTTGAAAATTAGTTCCTAGCAGTTTTCGGGCATGCTGAACACGAATATGGAATCAGTTTTCAGTTACAATGATTAGAAGTCCCTATTTCAGCCAATTCATAATGACATACTACATGATATTCCTTAAAAAACACAAATTAGCCAAAACTTACTACAAGACATAAAACATATGATAGGCATTGCTAGATTAATCATTACTTCATTACAAAGACACATTAAACGTAACATAAACAACTAACGTAATATTAACGTTTCTAAACCACCAAGAATACAAAAATAAAACACTTTCAGCATCATAGTTAGGTCGAAATGAGGCTGAAGGGGGAATTTTCAAAGGATCCCCGTGTTGGCAGGTCGTCGGTGCGCCAGAGAAAGGTCCAGCAAGTTTAAGGTCGATAAGTGGGAGCGGGAGTGCGAAATTTCCAAAGTTTGGGTAGGAAATATCCGAGTCGCCATGAAGATAAGACTTGGCAGGGCGGCTTCGTGACCCCACCGGAAATAAGGGAGGCCAGAGGAGGTGGTTGGAGGGAAGAGTAAGGAGGAGGAGGAGGAGGAGGAGGAGGAGGAGGAGGAGGAGGAGGAGGAGGAGGAGGAGGAGGAGGAGGAGGAGGAGGAGGTAATAGTGGTGGTAGAAAAGAAAAAGAAAACTAAGAATATGAAAAGAAAAATGAGTGCCAACCAAAAAGGTGTTTGGGTAAATTTAGTTCCCAAAGTAAGCTGATACGATTATCATTAAGAAGTAATGGAGTTTTCTCATAAAGGAAAGACGGATTGAAAATACTGATTAAGTTTGACATTAAAATGATTGGAACAGGGATGAGAGGAAGTGAAGCTGCTTGATGGGGAGGGAAACACGCGATTGGCAAGCTGGGAATGTGATTTGGATAGATGAAAAAATATCGGTGGAAGGAACCAAAAGACGTAACACTGTAGCAAGTTGAGAATATAAAGACAGTCAAATAGTAATTACTGGTGAGACGAATAACCTTACAGTTCATCTCTTCGAAAACTACTGTGTGAGCGTAGATACTCCATACATGGATAATATACTTTATACGTAGGGAACGAGGCTCTGAAATGATATCAAGTGTCTTGGAGGGGAAGAGCTAATGGAGACAATAAACATAACACCAAATTTCATGGAAGATGATTCTGCAAAGGTCTGAAAATTAAATTCCCTTTTACCGCTCATTGTAGTAGGCGATCCAAGAGCGTTCATGATACAGGAAGGGATCATTTGAGTAGTATTACAGGAGAGGGAAATGTTTGCTTTGTAAATGAATGTTCAGGACCCTTAGCCTCTCCCCGCCCATATCAGGAATTAAGAGAAATATCACAAGTTAGGCGCTCCGTGGCACAAGAGTTCAGTCACAGACCCGGAGGTAAGGATACGTTTTAGCCTGATAGACATTTCTATTGCCGGATATACATATGTAGGGAAGCCACAGTGACCGGCTGAGGCTTTCCTTCTACAGAGAATAAAATTACCAGTACGAACCCTATAGTCTATTTTTCTTAACAAGGCAAAAAATTCATTCTATCTTAAGGTCTCATGCTTAAAATTATGCCTCTGTTTACCTGATAATAGGGTTAAGTATGATAAATTACAGCTGAATTTTATTAGAAGTGTAGTATTCCCTTCTCCTGGCATCAAATATCAGTCAGTAAGCAGCAGGAGGGCAGGATTTTTTGCCTTGTTAAAAAAAATAGACTATAGTTATAAATTACAGAATCGGAATTATAACGTAAATTAAATCAGGACAGCGAATTGCGCTAAGGCCAAGTGGTTCTCAAAGCACACACGGGTCTACATATAACAGGCATAAAACAAGTAGCACATAAAATACGCCACAATCATCACCATCACACATATTTTCTTTATATGAAACCTCACATCAATTCCAAACGATGAACGACACTAAAAAAAACATAAGAATCCCGAAACAAAATCACCATCAACATCATATTCTCGACAAGACGCGCTGCTTCCATTAGCCTATCAAAGCATAAAGGCCCTTTGGAATCAATAGCCAATAAAAACCGTCCTAAAAATCCTTTCCCAGTCGCGCTAATGTCCCTAACCAATCAGAACTCAGCCTCCTGAAGACCAAAACCTGAAGACTTACAACCAGGCTGATCAGGAAAAGTCTCGATACTCCCTCATGAATACGCGCCGAAGAGGATTCTAAACCGGGCCAGCCAATCATCATAAAGCGAGGCCTTGTGGGACACCGCTGCCACCAAT
>JACEEZ010014695.1:0-5000 GCA_016584305.1 Chionoecetes opilio | reverse complement strand
TAGGCAGTGTTTTATTTCCTATAAAATACTTGTATTAGGAGTCGCTTCTCATGTAGCCCAAGTGCGGCGGACGTCATGACAGAGAAGGTTAATTCATTCCCGCGGGGAAGGCACGGGGCAGGCACCTGAAGGTCGGGCAGGCTATTGGGAGGAACAGGCCGGAGGGAGGGACGGAGGTGAGGGATGGAGGTGAGGGGATGGGATGCAGGGTGAGAGGGTGACCAGTTAGGGTGGTGTGGGGATTAGGGTGGCATGAAGGGATGGTGGGGATTTAGGGGGGAGTGAGGGTCACTTGAATCTGACGTGGCAGGGGGGCGGAGGGGCGGGGCTGTGGCTTTCTGGGCAACTGCCAAGGCCCCTGCCACCCCCCACAACACTGCCGCTATCCCCTGCTGCCACGCCCCTCATGCAATCTGTCCCTGCAGCGTTTCCTGTGCGGTAGAGGGTGGGGGTGAGGGGGAGGGGGGATAGATGGGGAGGAGCAGCACACCAACAATACCCTGACTGACATTCCTGCCCCGCCAGACCCCCGTTTACCCCCCGCCCCCCCACCTTCATATTTCATTTCCTTCTCCTCTTGGTGATAGGGTAACGTGGCAGGCACCAGGAAGCTTTACCAACGCCCCTAATATGTGTGGGTGTGCAAAAGGGTGAGGCAGGTGAGTGGGGAGGAAGGTGCGATAGGCAGCGTCGGGGCGAGAAGGAGGAGGAAAAGGCCCTGGAGGGAGGTCAAAAAGAGAGCTGAGGGCATCAACACTCACCATCGGGACTCCAAACCACAGCGCCAAACAAGACGACGATCATGCAATAAACAAGCACACCAACGCTTATCAAGGATACTCAACGCACCTTCAGCCCCCCCCCCCCCTCCCACCAACCCCCCACAGTCACCCCTCAATCTTCAGCCACCTTCCCGTCACCCCCTAACCCTCAGACTCCACCCCTGTCACCCCTTCAACCTCCTCCACGTAACACTTCATTACCTGTCACTCGGGCTCAGGCAGCTCGCATCCACATCGAATCTCCATTTTCGGAACCTTCGTGCGATGGTCAGGCTTTGTTTGGCGTTCCTCGGAGCCTGAAAATTATCCACCTCCATCCCATCCTTTGCTTCCCTCTGCTTACCCAGCCCTCAACAGCCCGTGTCAAGACCCATACCCGCACCCTGCCTCTGCTTAACCAGCCCCAAACAGCCCCTGCCAAGACCCATACCCGCACCCTGCCTCTGCTTACCCAGCCCAAACAGCCCCTGTCAAGACCCATACCCGCACCCTGCCTCGCTTAACCATCCTCAACCGCCCCTGCCAAGACCCATACCGCCACCCTGCCTCTGCTTAACCAGCCCTCACAGCCCTGCCAAGACCCAAAACCCGCACCCTGCCTCTGCTTAACCAGCTCCAAACAGCCCCTGCCAAGACCCATACCCGCACCCTGCCTCTGCTTACCACCCCAACAGCCCCTGCCAAGACCCATACCCGCACCCTGCCTCTGCTTAACCAGCCCCAAACAGCCCCTGCCAAGACCCATACCGCACCCTGCCTCTGCTTAACCAGCCCCAAACAGCCCCTGCCAAGACCCATACCCGCACCCTGCCTCTGCTTAACCAGCCCCCAACAGCCCCTGCCAAGACCCATACCCGCACCCTGCCTCTGCTTAACCAGCCCTCAACAGCCCCTGCCAAGACCCATACCCGCACCCTGCCTCTGCTTAACCAGCTCCAAACAGCCCCTGCCAAGACCCATACCCGCACCCTGCCTCTGCTTAACCAGCCCTCAACAGCCCCTGCCAAGACCCATACCCGCACCCTGCCTCTGCTTAACCAGCCCTCAACAGCCCCTGCCAAGACCCATACCCGCACCCTGCCCCTTGCTTTAACCAGCCCCAAACAGCCCCTGCCAAGAAACCCCTACCCGCACCCTGCCTCTGCTTAACCAGCCCTCAACAGCCCCTGCCAAGACCCATACCCGCACCCTGCCTCTGCTTAACCAGCCCCAAACAGCCCCTGCCAAGACCCATACCCGCACCCTACCTCTGCTTAACCAGCCCTCAACAGCCCCTGCCAAGACCCATACCCGCACCCTGCCTCTGCTTAACCAGCCCTCAACAGCCCCTGCCAAGACCCATACCCGCACCCTGCCTCTGCTTAACCAGCCCCAAACAGCCCCTGCCAAGATCCATACCCGCACCCTGCCTCTGCTTACCCAGCCCTCAACAGCCCCTGCCAAGACCCATACCCGCACCCTGCCTCTGCTTAACCAGCCCCAAACAGCCCCTGCCAAGACCCATACCCGCACCCTGCCCACTTGACCCTGCACTGCCTCGCCACGCCCCTCCCTGTCTTACTCCTCACAGCCTCCCAAGATCCCTTCCTGCGCCTCATCACAAAAACAATTCCTTTCTACACTATACATTATACAACATGCAGTGTACAACAAGCAGCTTTTTCTGGTCTTTGCTGCATAAGAAACTATAACTTATCGACGAATCTCTCTTTTTATCTCGCTTCATCGGTTTCTGTTCTATTTCGTTCTATATCAACTACAAGCTTATTTTTCTGTTCAATCGCTTTGGTGCTTCAGAAGTGTAGAAAAAAAATGATACATGTGACTCATATAGACAAAAAAGGAAAGGAATTTTAGATTCTCACTCTCGTCAAGCGCTTCCGTCAGGCAAGAAGTTTGAGCAAGTCGAGCAGTCAGGACAGAAGCAAAGGCAGAGCATGAGAGGCAAATAGAGCTAAGAGGGATGGTGATTGGTGTTATCCTTAAAGCACCATCAAACAGACAATTGAATGCAGTAATTATATTCGCCATTGTTCTTCTTTGTACGGTCATTACTCTCTCTCTCTCTCTTCTCTCCTCATCTCTTCTCTCTCTCTCTTCGTCTCTCTCTCTCTCTCTCTCTCTCTCTCCTCTCTCTCTCTCTCTCTCTCTCTCTCTCTCTCTCTCTCTCTCTCTCTCTCCTCTCTCTCTCTCTCTCTCTCTCTCTCTCTCCTCCTCTCTCTCCTCTCTCTCTCTCTCTCTCTCTCCTCTCTCTCTCCTCTCTCTCTCTCTCTTTGCTCTCTTTTCCTCCCTCTCTCTCTCCTTCTCTCTCCCTCTCTCTTCTCTTCTCTCTCCTCCCTCTCTCCCTCTCTCCTCTCTCATCTCTCTCTCCTCTTCATCTCTTATTCCACCCCTTTCCTCCATTCCTTCTAATCTTTTCCACCACCCCCCTTTTCTCAAATAATCACCTCCCCCTCAACCCTCTCCTCCCTTCAACACCTCGTCCCGCCCCTCAACCCTTTCCCCTCAACCCTCTCCTCCACCTCAACCACCCCTCTCCCCTAACCTCCTCCTCTCAACCCACTCAACCCTCTCTCCTCCCTCTCCCTTTCTCATCCTGATATATTTTATTTAATGAAGGGTGACCGCCAACACTCAACTGCGGAGTTGAATCACTACTACAACTATACTACTACTACACCACTACTACTACTACTACAACTACTTACTACTACTACTACTACTACTCACTAACTACTACTACTACTACTACTCACTTTACTACTACTATTACTACTACTACTCTACTACTACTAACTACTACTACTATTCTATTACACTATACTACTACTACTACTACTACACTAATACTACTATACTATAACTACTCTACTATCTACTACTACTACTACCTACTACTACTACCACTATTACTATACACTACTAAATACTACTACTACTACTACTACCAACTACTTACTACTATACTCCACTACCTACTAATCTATTACTACTACTGCTTCTCTACCACTACTACTACTACTACTACTGCTACTCCACTACACTACTACTTACTACTACTACTCTACTACCACTAACCACTAACTCACCTCCTTACTACTCCTACTCCTCTCACTCCATACCACACACTACTACTACTACGACTACTACTCTACTACTACTACTACTACTACCTACCTCCCACTACTCCTCCTACTACCTACAACTACTCTCATACTACTACTACTACTCCTACTACTACTACTACTTCCTACTACTACTACTACCACTACTACTACTACTATTACACTACTACTTCTACTACCACTACTACTACTACTACCTACTGCACTACCACTACTACACTACTTTCTACTACTACTTTTACTACCCCTAACACTACTACTACTCATTACTACTACTACTTCTACTTGCCACTACCACTACTCTACCACAACTATACTACTACTACTACTACTACACTACTACTACTACTACTACTCTACTACACTACTACTACCACAACTACTACTATACTACCAAACTACACTACTACTACTACTACTACTACACTATACTTCTACTACTACTCTACCACTACTACTACACTATTACTACACTACTTCTACTACCCCTCTACTCTACTACTACTGCTCTACCCCCTACTACTCTACTATTATACTACACTTCTACTACACTACACTACTATACTACTATTACACTACATTCTACTCTGCCACTACCCCTACTACTACCCCAAAATCTACATACTACTACTACTACTACTACTACTACTTTCTACTACACACTACTACAATTACATCAGTGTCCTTTTTAAGTTTAATTTTTGTTGCTAATTGGGTTTGCACTTTTTCATGTTAAGGGGTCACTTGCTTCGTCCCCCTCCTCGTCCTCAAACCCCGACCTCCTCCTCCTCCTCCCCATCCTCGACCTCCTCCTCCTCCTCCTCCTCCCCCTCTTCCTCCCCCCCCTCCTCCCTTCCCCCCTTCGACCCCCCCTCCTCCCCTCCCTTTCCCCCCCTCCTCCTCCCCTTTTAAAACCCCCTCCTCCTCCTCCCCCTTCCCCTCCCCCTCCTCCTCCTCCTCCTCCTCCCCCTTTTTCCCTCCTCCTCCCCCCCTCCTCCCCTTCCCCCTTCCCCCCTCCTCCTCCCCCCTCCCTTTTCCCCCCCTCCTCCTCCCAAAACCCCCTTCCCCCCTTCCTCCTCCTCCTCCCCCTCTT
>JACEEZ010014694.1:0-26506 GCA_016584305.1 Chionoecetes opilio | reverse complement strand
GATCTCTGGACCGCCGGACAACTATGTCAATTTACGAACAGGACTCGCATTTCAACGTAAAAAAAAAAGTCTGGGACTCTGCATATCCCCGGACCTCGGTTTTTGGGTCCGGCAAATCCGATACCCGGGGAAAAGGGAGGTTTGTGTGTACTGTAAATGGGTAAAATGGCCATTAAAATGGGAAATGAAGTAGTTACAAAGGTTCATGAAGAAAAGGACCTGGGAGTGATACACTAAAACCCTTGTAATTCGACATTGTATAACTCGGATTTGATATAACTCAGCAAGGCAAGACAGTCGGCAAAAAATTATGTATCTCGGCATATCCTCAGTCGCATAAAGTCGTGTTTTTGCCCTTTTTGATCTTTTCCTGCAGGCTCAGGCTCTTCAATTTCTTTCCCCTTCCTGCTGGAGACACCCTTGCGTGATGGAGCTGACATCTTGAAATACAGTACTTTTATGAGGGAAATCCCAAAACACATAAATAGGTGGTAAGTAAAGCAAAGGTCGAGTACCAGTGCGTAAGCTGAGCCGTGTTTTTGTCGTAAAAAGCACCGTCTTGGGTTACGAATCCCGTTTTTTGTCGCAATTGAAAAGGATTGGTTTCTGCAACAAAAACACAACAAGCTTGGTAGGAGCCGAAATAATAATCAATGCAAAACATTGCAAACAATATCACAAAGTAGTATAACACACATTTCAGAAAGTGTTTTGGATTGGGATTCGTAATCCAAGACGGTGCTTGTACGACAAAAAACACGGCTCAGTCTACGTGTTTGTACCCAACCTTTGCTTTACTTTCCCACCTATTTTACGTGTTTTGGGATTACTCATACAGTACTGTATTTCAAGATGTCAGCTCCATCACGCAAGGGTGTCCCCCAGCAGGAAGGGAATTAAATTGTGAGGGCTCGGGGACAGAGGAAAAAGGGAATAAGGAAGGAGAGAAGGATAAATGAGGAGAGGAATAAGGAAGAGAGAGGCGACGATGGTTTAGCTGATACATAATTTTCCTTATCAAGCCAGCAAGGGAGGGCACGGACCCCTGCAGAATCGCTGACGTTAGGTATTCAACAGATGAGCGTCCAGACGAAAGGGGGAAAAGGGGAAGGAGTAGAGGAGAGAAAGCGAGGAATAAGAAGAGAGAAGAGGAGAAGGAACAAGAATTTAAGAGAAGGGAATAGCTGATGCTGAGACAGCAGAATTGCCAGCGACCAAGGATCACCTCAAAACCTATCATTCACACATGAGATGATCAAATGTCACATGAATAACCTTTGCCCTGTACCCACCACCACCTGCAGACCAGCTGCACTTATGAAGCCTCGCCTGCCTCTGAACACAGGACAGGAGACAGAATCTTTCTAGACTCCGGTGTGGGCAGGCCTGCCTCGCAGTGCGCGGTGATCTTACGAGACTACGAGACTAGTGTCTTAGTGCAGCGAGCGAGTTAATGCGTGATATCCCTTCACGGCCTCTTTGGGTGGCGCGCGTGCTCGGTAGGTGGCTGAGTTCCACTTTGCGCGCCCCGGAGCACAAGCCGCGCCCTTAACCGACGCCCCCAACGCCCGCCGCTCCACTTTGCCCCTGGGGCAGGTACAACACGTCGTCCTGCAAGATACCTGCCCCTGTGGTTCCGCCTGTCCCCCTGGGACCACGGGGCATTGCGAGACACACGCGGCGGGGCTACTAAGGATCCCCACCTTTATGTAGTGCCCCCCTTTATAGCTTTATAGCTTTATAGTTTTGATGTTAACTCGAAGGGCTCCACAATCCTGGCTATTACGCTGCCACCACCCACAATAAGTGGAAAAAAAAATATAAGATTAAGAAAATATGTAAGTACTAATGGGTCTGAATAACAACTCTTTATCAGAATCTCAGTATATTGACACTTTACTGATTCACCAGTAATTACTTCCCAACTCCTTCTTAACCTAATGGTTTTAACCTAATGTCTTAACCTAATGTCTTTCAACACAAATACATACTTTAATAGCATCGACACGACGCGACTCTCAGCTCGTGCTCAAAGCGTAACCCTATAACTCCTTCACCCTAAATCACTGAGTAAATGTCCCGTCACACTGATTCTCTGTGTAACTTTCCCGTAAACACTGGTTCTCTGTGTAATTTTCCGTCACAATGTTTCTCTGTGTAACTTTCCCGTCACACTGGTTCTCTGTGTAATTTTCCCCGTCACACTGATTCTCTGTGTAACTTTCCCGTCACACTGATTCTCTGTGTAACTTTACCGTCACACTGGTTCTGTGTAACTTTCCCGTCACACTGATTCTCTGGTAACTTTCCCTTTTCCACATGATTCTTGTGTAACTTTCCCGTCACACGGGTTCTCTGTGTAACTTTCCCGTCACACTGGTTCTCTGTGTACCTTTCCCGTCACACTGGTTCTCTGTGTAACTTTCCCGTCACACTGGTTCTCTGTGTAACTTTCCCGCCCAACACTGATTCTCTGTGTACTTCCCGTATGATTCTCTGGTAACTTTCCCGTCACCTGGTTCTCTGTGTAACTTTCCCGTCACACTGGTTCTCTTGGAAACCCTTTCCGTCACACTGATTCTCTGTGTAATTTTCCCGTCACACTGGTTCTCTGTGTAACTTTCCCGTCACACTGGTTCTCTGTGTAAATTTTCCCCGTCACACTGTTCTCTGTGTAACTTTCCCGTCACACTGTTCTCTGTGTAACTTTCCCGTCACACTGATTCTCTGTGTAACTTTCCCGTCACACTGTTCTCTGTGTAACTTTCCCGTCACACTGGTTCTCTGTGTAATTTTCCCCGTCACACTGATTTCTGGTAACTTCCCGTCACACTGTTCTCTGTGTAACTTTCCCGTCACACTGGTTCTCTGTGTAACTTTCCCGTCACATGTTCCGTGAACTTCCCCGTCACACTGATTCTCTGTGTAACTTTCCCGTTCACACTGGTTCTCTGTGTAACTTTCCGTCACACTGATTCTCTGAGTAACTTTCCCGTCACACTGATTCTCTGAGTAAAGTATCAATACCCACACACTCCAGCTATGAAACAAAGCCTTAGCTGTAACCCTGGTGTATCCGGGGTCATTCACAGTGCTCCCACAGTCACAGCTGTTCCACAGCTCCGCTGCTCACCCCCCCGGCTTCCCCCCGCTCCTTGAATCCTTTAAGGACCCCCGCATTGCCCCACGGGGTGGGGTGCAACTCTACGGTGGCTACGACGTCCTGCAACACACTCGCCCCTGTGGTTTCTCTCCTGGGTCCCCTGGGACCCCGGGGAAATTGCGAGGCACACGCAGTGGGGTTATAAGGACGCCCCACTTTGCCCCACGGGGGGGGTGCAACTATACGGTGCTACACGTCCTGCAACACACCCGCCCCCGTGGTTTCTCTTCTGGGCCCCCTGGGATCCCGGGGCATTGCGAGACACACGCGCAGGGTTTTGGGACCCTCGAGTACCACAGGTCTACCAGGAGGCTACGCGGCAGATGGTGATGTATTTAATTATACAGTAATGACAGGGCGGGCTATCAAGGATGCCCCCGAGGACCTGTAACAAGCCAGGGAACCTCGGGGGGCAGGGAGGGTTGCCCCCCGGCAATGCCGTGGCTTTTACCACCCTGGGGATGCAAGCTCCCCGTATCTCCGGGACGCCAGGGGGCACTGCCCCTTTTAATGTGAAACGTAAGTACATCATAGTACATGGAGATATCCCCAAACCCCGGGCACCCTACAGGTAGGGGTGCTGGGGATTAGTTGTCATGCCACGTCGGGCGACCGATTGGAAGAACCCTTTAGCGGGTGGGGGGTTCGCTAACAGGAGCTTCACCCCCTTTGCGCCCCTCCCCCCAGACGGGCGTAACAAAATTGAAGAGCCTGAGCCTGCGGGAAAAAGGTTGAAGTGCTGGCAAGGATGGATGCAGGTGCGTCCATGTGTGCTATTTGTGCTGAGCTGATATCAAACCCAGCACTTTCTATATCAAGAAAAAAAAGAGAAGATTCGTGCCCAGCCTTACTTTGGAGGATCCAAGCACCTCCAAGACTCCCCAGAAGAGGTTTAACCCAGTTAACCCATCATGCCCGATTTTTCCTTTGCTATAAAAAAATGGTCTGTTGTTAGCCATAAAATTACGAAAAGTAACAGAATATACCAAATAGTTAGTGGACAAGAATACTAAACAGGTCATATCTATAAAAATAGTGCTTATATTCACTAAAAATTGTCTCATTGGTACCCAAATTACAATGGAAATTACGTTCTGGGTCTCAGGGGGTTAAAAAACGTCTCCCTGGACGCAGCAGTGTACAAGGGGGTACAACCCGGGGAACGAGCAGCCGGAGTTCCTGTAAAGGGGGGGTTGACCTCCAAAATGCCGCTGTAAGGTTGGCTAAGCACTAAAGGGACCAATTTCAAGGCTAGTGCGGGTGGCTCTTCACTTTCCGGAGTCGCCACCGCCTAGCCAAACGAAAAGTGGTGGGAGAGAGGCTAGTGCTGATCAAGCATCGGTGGTGCGGTCAGGGTTTCCGTCAGAAATTGGAGAAAATTATCCAGGAGTCTGGCCTCCTTCTCTCCCAACTCTACAACGCTGATGAGACGGGGCTTTTTTGGATGTCTATGCCCGCCAACACCCAGGCATCAAAGCAGGAAAGGCACATTCAGGAGGAAAATTAGCTAAGGATCGGATCTCCATATGTCTGTGGAAACGCTGACGGGTCGCACAGGCTGAAACCCCATGGTTGTGGGCAAGGCAAAAATACCACGGGCACTGAAAAAACGTCATGGATAACTGCCTGTTATCTACAGGGATATCTCTACAGGATACCTCTCGGCCTGGTTTAAACCGTGAACTCACCATGAGTGGTTCCACCATTCTTTGTGCCTGCTGTTATTAATTTCCCTCACAGGCGAGGGCCAACCATCACAGCCCTCATGGGAACCTCCAGTCTTCCATCCCAAAAAATCAGTTTATTAAACATTTTTCCGGGGGGTTACCGTATTTTAGGCTTAAAAGATGCTGCATCTTGGAAGACGCACCCTGGTTTTGGAAAGAAAATTCTAAAAAAAAAAAAAAAAAAAAAAAATCTGAAGGATATAAAAACATAACATCTCTTATCTAAAGATTAAGTAAATCCATAGTATAAAAAAATTTTTGATGAATTCGCCATGGGTTATAATTTTCAGGACTGAAAAAGTTTGTGATACATGTGACAGCCTGGTGGTAAATGCTGCATCAACACTAGCAGACGATAGGTGGCGTTGTTGGCGCCAATCTGCCGAGGCGGAAAGTTGCCGCCAGAACGGCTCACCCCAGTCTTGGTGGCAGACTCATATAGATTTTAGCTTGTGATACGTGTGACAGCCTGGGGTAAATGATACATCAACACTAGAGACGATAGGTGGTGCTGTTGATGCCAATCTGCCGAGGCGGAACTGGAAGTTGCCGCGGAACGGCTCCCGCCAGTCTTGGGTGGCAGACTCATATAAAGAGTCTTAGCTTGTGATACGTGCGACAGCCTAGTGGTAAATGATACATCAACACTAGCAGACGATAGGTGGTGCTGTTGGTGCCAATCTGCCCGAGGTGGAAGTTGCCGCGGAATGGCTCCCGCCAGTCTTGGCGGCAGTCTCATTCCCAAAATTCGTCTTGGAAGACGCATGAGTATTTTTCAGGGTATTTTTTAGGAAAAAAAGTGCGTCTTATATGCCGTAAATACGGTAATAATATCATTAGACTTGGATGTTGGACTGGGTTGTGGGGGTTTTTCCCAAAAATTCCAATACGATTTTTGTCAGTCTTCGACCAATCTAACTACTAAACCCCCCTTAAAAAAAATTAAATGTCTGGGCTAAAGCCATGGTTAGTCTTAGGTTAGCCTAAGTCCTTGTTTGAAAAATCGGCCGAAAACGATTTTTGTCCAAATGTTGTTTTAGGCTAGTGATCTGAGGCCATTGAGCCTTGGGCCCAGATCCAGGTAGGATCTGGGCGAGAGTTAGGCGCCCTGCCTACCTCTGTGGGGTAAAAACGCTGTCATCCGCCTCACCCGTGCTTTTCTGAAGAAGACAGGTCAGGTACCACGCCTGTGATAGCATCATAGGATATCACCAGGGATCACAGGGCCCTTAACGGGTCCTCGCACCCCTACAAAAAACACCAAGCAGGGAGGAGGAATCTCCGCCATCATGATACTGCTGCCGGCTGCCGCTGCAAGACGTAGGACTGACAGTCAATCAATCAATCATTGGGGGCATAAAGCCGAGGGGCGCGCGCCTCGCCCACCCTACGACGCCACTCCTGGGGGTCATCACGCGCGAGGGTCCCCATGCAGGCTCCTTCCCATACCAAGCAGCTCTCGACAAGAAACATCAACTTGCCCCAGCCACGAGCCTTGTGGGCGTCCCCTTGGCCTCCTCCACGCCGGATTGTCTCTTACAGGTACAACCCGATGGGAAGGATCGGTTTCAGGGTAGCGTGCCCCATGCCCATATAGCCGAAGTTGGCGCTTGGGCGGACTATACAGGTAATAGGCCTCGATTCCCGTCTCACGGTGCAATCACTGATTTGACACGTAATCATTTCCCCGCGATACCCATGATTCTGCGAAGACACTTTTTACCAAAGGCATCAATTGTCTCTTCAAGTCGCTATTTAGTGTCCATGTCTCACAACTATTGAGTAGACAGGGATCACAAGCAACTTGAAGATCCGGATATTGTCCCCTGCACAGGTACCGACAACGCCAAATACTCCTGCTGAGCAAGTCCATAACACCGTGGGCATGCCAATCCGCAAGACTTCTTGACGTGACCGCCGTCATTATGGACTACACTACCATGGTATGTAAAAACTTTCCAAGATCTCAAGTCACGCCGCACGCATGAACAGACTGTACTGTTTCATCTAGTAAGCCTCCAAACACCTGGACCTTGGTCTTAAGCCAGGAGACCCAAGTCCCAAAGGCTTTGCCTCCTTTGGGGCAGCGCCTCGAGAGCCATCACCAGGACCTCCAGCAACTAGCAAAGATTTCGGCAGAAACAAGATCAGTGATCTTGGTGTTGCCGAGGGATGCTCCACAATCGCTTTGATCTACAACTTTTTCCCCAATACCCAGTCCATACAAGTGTTGAAAAGTGATGGGGCAAGAACGTACCCTTGCCTCACTCCTGAATGACAGGAAAGAAACTGAATACACCCCCCAGCATCCCTCACCAGTGACTCCAGCACCAACATACTTATTTTTTTTTGATATCATATGTTACTAAAGGAAACCCCACGTCTAACATAACCTAATTTAATCTGATTTAACCTAACGTAACCGTTTCTGGCTGATATGAGGGTAAAAATTTGGCAGTATATGTGCATCGCCCTTAATATTCAAAATTTGGGCCCTAGGAAATGGGTGTTCAAAGTATGCAGGATGAAAAGATCTACCCAATGATGGAAGTTATTTTTTTATAGTTTTAGTGCCACATACCAAAATCATTCGATCTGGTCCCGATTTTCCTTATTTCTGTAAGGGTGGAACCACCACTTTCAGGCATTCGGACGCTTGTTCTGCCCCCCCCGCCCCCTCCTTCCTCTTCCACCCGTGCTTAGTCAGTTTGTGGCTCCAATGAAGACTAGTTCGGCCACCAGAACGTCTTCACCACGTCCCGACCTCTGCTTCAATACCAAGTCTCGAAGCACTCTGGTCTGGAGTGGAGGTTACGAGGCGCCTGGCCCCGGCTGTCCACAGGAGAAGAGATCCCGAGGAACACGGGGAGTTGCTCTCTCTCCCCACCTCTGTTGGGACCTTCATCGTCCCTGCCCCGCCCAGGTCAACTACCCTTCCAGTCTACCGTCGTCCCTGTGTCTCGTGCTCAGCAACCTTTTGGTTGAGAGGTAGGTTGTTGCGAACCCGGTAGCAGGGGCGGGAGTCTGGTGGTGGTGTTTGTAAGTACAGTAAACCCTCTCGTATTCGGACTTCGACATTTTTGGACCTCCTCCTTTTTATATACACTACCCTCCCGAGTTTCATGCCCATGCGAGTTTCGCCGATCTCGAGTTTCGCGCTGAGTCCTAAATTCTTACCATCCCGACTTTCGCGTTTTTTTTTTTTTTTTTTTTTGGTGTGTGGGGGTGTGCCTACAGCGCCGTTAGGCAGTGACCTCCAGGAGTGGGATGGTAGGCCCTGAAGATTAAATTGAGGGCTGTGATGGTTGGCCCTCGCCCGTGGTGGCGCAGACAGAATTTCTATAGTGACGCCTGTGATTTGAGGCTTATGCCGCCCCCCCTGTATCCTCCGATGCACTCGCAATCGAAGGTAGAGCTAATGGGCAGCGTGTGGGTGTTCTTAGGCCACTCAACAGTGCAGAAAGATTTTAAGGGGATTTTACAGCCCTCATCAAGGATCGAAATCGGATTTACCGAGAACGCCACTCGGAGACTTCTTCTTCTTGTGACCTTTTCTGCCTTAGTACCACTTTGTAGGTCGTCTGTCAAGCTCGTGCCGAGCTTGACATATATCTTGACGCTACTCACACTGCTACCGCCTTCCATAAGAGACGTACGGGACACGTACTTCCTTCCTTCCTGCTTAGTATAGTATTATAATAGGCTTTGTATAGCTATATGTAGTTTTGCTTTGTTTTTTTTCCATTTGTTTGTGTTTTTCTCTACAGAAGCAGCCGGTGTCGCATAAGATAGGTACCACCTCGAAATAAGTAGCACCTTACCTTACTATTTACCACAAAATACTCCTTTATAAGTATTAACCATGACGTGTGTGGTACTGTGGTTTCTGGAGGTACTGGAGGAGACAGAAGAGAAGAGAGGAAGGCATTGTGACAGTGTTATTGCCATATAACACTGTCACACAACATCAGCTGACAAGATATGTGTCAAGCTCACTCACTCAGACCAAAACAGCATCTGCTGGGTGACTCCCAACTCAAGCTCAATCTCAAGCTCCTCTCTCCTCCTCTTCTCTACGTAGTGTTGGCCGAAGCCACCACCCCGGGAGGCGGGTCACAAACCCTAGGCTAACACCCAGTACCCATTCACTGCTGGGTGGACAGGGGCTTGGGGCATTTTCAGGATATTTTTTTGGGGGAAAAAGTGAGTCTTATAAGCTGTAAAATACGGTAGGTACACAGCCCTCAAGTTAACCTCCAGGGCCTACCATCCCACCCCTGGAGGTCACTGCCTAACGGCGCTGTAGGCACACACACACACACAAACGACTAAATAAGCATTTTTACAGGTTTATAATACCCGAGTTTCCATCACGAGTTTCGCGCTATGCCTCCGGAAGAAAGCAAGCGCGAAACTCGTGGGGGTAGTGAAAATAAATATAATATATATATTATAAAAGACATGAAGAAGGATATAAAAATAAGTATCGTATAGAAGCATAGAAGCTGAGAACAACTTGAGCGAAAAGATTAGAGCGAAAGTATTCAGGACTTAGACAAACTGGGGAGATATGAGATGGGAGAGTAAGTACAGGCAGGTAGATTTTCTCTGAGCAACTGTTTAACTGATACTAGGTCAGACTACACTTACTAAGTATTTTCTCTTTTCTTATTCTATCTCTTTTTAACACTTTTTGACATCGCCTAGCTTGTCATGTGACCCACTCGCGATCGAGGCTAAGACTTCTTAGCGCTTGAGATGTCTCGCGCAGCAGGATAAGGTGACATAGATTAGAGCATGCGCTATTTTGACGGTCTGCACTGCCACGAGTATTCGCGATGTCGTGAGTATCAGAAGCTTTTGCTCTCGGTCAACTTAGAGGCGCGAAAGCTCATGTAGGTATTGTGTTTACTGAATTGGGTTTCTCTGTGTGTCCAAATGTTATTGGCAGTGTCTGTGCCATTGAGCCTTGGCCATCCACAGGAGGGGTATCACCAGTACCACCTCCCCCACCCTAATTACTGCTTGCCCTACAGCAAGGCCTCCTCGTAGGTATTACGTAGGAAGGCTGATGGCTGGGCGAGTATGACGTCATCAACATTGTCATCAGCTACGGCAGCAATGTTTATAAAATGTCTCTGCCAATCAAGCAACAAGACGTTTGAACGGCCTTTAAGATCGGTCACACACACTTTTTCCTTAGTGTTACGGGTGGCCGGGCAAGAATGTTCTCACTGCTGACACGCTACCTCACTAACACCTTTAAATACTTATTATAGTGAACGCGTACTACACTGACTAAATATAACTGTATATAACAGCTCACCATAATCATACGATGTATATAACTATATAGACTTAAAACCTGCACCCTTCTGGGAGCGACTGCCCGCCTGGCCTCCTACCTCTCAGGAAACACCTGTCATCCCTCACCTGTGCCTTTATTTTTTTGGATTTTTTTTTCTTTTCGCCCATTTTTTATTTTTAGGTTTCTTTGTTGTCCAAATGTTGTATGGAGATCTGCCATGACTTGGACCAATCAGCAGGAGTCGATCTCCAGTACACCCGCTTCCCCCCTAGAATATGCCTTACTACCGTTCCAGCAGCTCCCCGTAGGATTAAGGGTAGGAAGCCGACGGCTGGACGAGTAATGCGTTACAATTGTCACCGCCATGACAACTGTTTCTAAAATCTCAAATCACAAGTCAACAAGATTTGCGCTTTAGTATGCACCGACACTTTTCGTTAGTGTACGGGGTGGCCGTGGCAAATTCCCCTATGGCACGCACCTCACTTAAAAACCTATTTAAGGTGACACGGTAACCTGACTAAAATGACGTGATTAACATCACATAACATAGATTAAATATATGGAACCCTGCCCTGCGGCGAGACCGCCGCCTGAAGAGCCCTGCCAGTTCAGGACAACTCTGCTTGCATGCACCAGCTTACCTGGAGAATAAGGCGCTACCATGGTCCTGTAACAGCCTAAACATACAAGCAGGAGTAAGCTCCTCAATGTCGGCCTCGAAAGAAAAAAACACAAAATAACTTTTTAACGGTTAAAAAACTAAAAATTTGCATCCGCGAGCGGAAATGTGGGGAACCCCAAGGGGAAAAACCGGGAAAAGGGTAGTGTCGGTATTTAAGGGGTTTCCCTGGTTGGGGCCCAAAATGTTTTATTCGGTCATTTTTGGGGCATTGACCTTTGGACCCGGTCCCAAGGGGGGGACCCGCAAAACCCCCCCAAATCCCCCCCCAAATTTTAAATTTAATTATTGGTTTTCTAACCTTTTTTAAACCAAACCTTTTTCCCCGGGGTTGGGGGGGTATTTTTTAAACTTTGGAACCCTCCCCCCTTTTGGGGTAGAAATAGGTTTCCATTCAAATTGAAATCCCTTTTTCACACCGAATGACCAAAATGTGTTAAAACCCCCCCTTTTCCCAAAAATCGAAAGGAACCAAAAATTTAACGGCCTTTTTTAAGGGGCCCCTTCCCCACGGAAAATTTTGGGGGGAAGGGGTTAGGGGGGTTTTGGCCGTTGGAAAGGAATTTTTTTTCCTTTTTTTTAACGGGGTTTTAAGGTTTTTTCAAAAATTTAAATATCCAATTTTGATGGACACGGTATCCCCGAAAAATAAAAACGAATTGAAAATTATTTTTTCAAAACAGTCAAAATCAATAACAAATTTAAAATTTAGAAATTAAATTTAAAAAAGCCCTACCACCCCCTGGCGGGGGGAGGTTGCCCCAATGGGGCCACCCTACCTCCGGACCAAAAGGTTTCTTTGCCCCCGGGCCTTTAAAAGGAAACAGGTCCCCCCAAACCCTTTGGGAAGCATAAAGGTCCCCCAGGGTCCAAGGGTTTTTTTGGGGATTAACCCTAAACCAAAAAGGAGGGGGGAAACCCTCCCCTTTCTTGTACAGGGGGGGGCCCCCCACGTAAACGCCTTTTTTTGTTACTTTTTTAAAAAATTTTTAAGGGAAATGTATTTTTTTTTTGGGTATTTTTTCCGAATTTTTTTGATATATTACAGGGGGGAATTAAAACCTTTGTTTTTGTTTTTCCATGTTTTTTGGGAAAAACATCATTTTTTTTTCAATTGAAAAGGGCCGGAAAAAACCCTTTAATTTTTAATAAGTTAAATTTTTTTTTTCCAATTTTCCTTTAGATTCCCAAAATGCCTTTTGTTTTTCCGTTTTTTGGGGATCCCTTAATATTTACGGGGCCAAAACCCGTTTAACCATATAAAACGGGGGGAAACCCGGTTAAATTTTGGGAAAGGGGCCCCCCCCCGGGTTTCCCTTAATTAACACAACCCCGACTGGGGAAAAAATTTTTGGTTGTAAAATACAATTAAACTCTTTTGGGGCGATTAAAAACAAATCGAAATTTTTACAAAGAAAACCAAAAAACCACCCTTTAAAAACATTTTGAAAATTAATTTTTCCAAAATTTTAACATTACTAAAAATGTTTTTCCAGGTTTTCCTTTGTTTGGGTTTTCCCAGAAATTTTTTTCTTCAGGCCCAAATTTTGCAACGGAACATTTTTGGCCGTAAAACCCGGGGGGTTTCAGAAAACATGGGGGGGGAAGGGGGAGGGAGGGAAAAAACGAAAAAAATTAAAAAATTTTTTTAAAGAAAAATAAAAGGGTTTTTAAAATACTCAAAAAATTTTTAAATATTTTTAAAACATACAACCTTTAAATAAATACTAAAAAACAAAAATTATTTTACTTTTTAAATAAAAGGGCCTTTTTTTGGCCCGCCTTTTCCTTCAAAAGGTTTTGGAATCGGGGGCCCCCGTTGGAAAGGGGAAAATTTTGTTTTTTTCCAAAAAAGGCCCGGGGAAAAAACCCCAAAATCCAAAAAAAAATTTATTTCCCCATTTTTTCGGTCCCCATTTCCCCCCGGAAAAAAAAAAACCTTTTAAAAAGGGCCGTTTTTTAAAAATTTTTTTTTCCCCTATTCGATTGGGGGGCCCTGGGGACCCAGGGGGGGGAAATGGGGGCCTCTAATTCACGGGGCGTACTTTGGTCCGTCCCCCCCGGGGGCCCGGGCCAACCACAAGCCCTCAAGTAAAATTTCCAGGCCTACCAATCCGACCCGGGGGCCCCCAAAGGGCCCTAAGGCCCCTTTTAAGGCACATATTTTTTTTTTTTTTTTTTAAAAAAAAAAATTAAAAAAAAAACGTCGTTTTAAAAAAGTCGTGTTTTCACGGAAATAACCCAAAAAAAATTAAATTTTTTTTGTGGATTGGGTTTTTTTTGAATGAACATTCAACATACTTATCCCAAAGAAAAAGGACGAATCTTTTGGGAAACCCCGGTTCCGGAAGGTTTCCCCCGTTTCCCCGGGGCCCTTTGGGAAACCCGGGAAACCCGGGGTTTCCCAAAAAAAAAAGGGTTTTCCTGCCCAGCCCTAATAAAAGGTAGTACCTGTTTTGTAGTGATTTGGGTTGTAGAAGGGGGGTTTTTTGGGGGTTTAAAAAAATTGAATATTATTACGTATTACAATTTTTTGACTTCTTCTTGTGACCTCTTTCTCTTAATTTTCCCTTTCGTGGGTCCCCCCCTCCTCCCCCTTCCTTTTCCCCCCCTTTCCTCCCTCAGTGTTATTTGGAAAGCTTCTCCCCCGGGAGCCGGGCACAGAGTCACAAACACCGGGCTGTTGTCGCCCCTATTTGCACGTCGAATTTTAAAAAAAACATGGCCCCGACACCCGGGCAGGCTATCGTGCTATAAAATTACTTATGTATATTGTCAATTGTTGCCCAAGCAAAACCTAGCTAAAAATTTTGCATGGAGGGCTTTAGGGTTTTGGCTCGTCAAAACCCGTAAAGACTCGTCGTTGAGATCGACGGAAAAGGGACTAATGTGACGGCGCCTTTACACAAGTGTCCCCCCAGTCGGGGCGTGGACATATATGACAATGGGAAAGGCACTTTTTTTAAAACTCTTTAAAAGCTGTTTTCGCCCTTTTTTTAAATATGTTATTTAGACTTGTTCTGTGCAGTGAAGTCATTATGGCATCGAAACAAAAGGGGAAAATGCCCAAAAGGGGAAAGATGTGAATCTAAGTATTGCGAAAAAATTAGACTCATTAAGAAGGTGGATTTCGGGTGTTTCGGTCCCCCGGGTGTGGGGTCGAGTAGGGTGTAAAGAAAAAAACATGAGTGATTTTTCTGAGCCCATGCAAATATCAGTAAAAAAAGGGTAAATCAGGTAAATTTTATAAATCTAGGGAAAAAAATCCCCCAAATAAAAAAAAGTACTGTCAGGTGTAGTGTACAGAAATGTCAGCCCCTACGTTTTTGGCAGCCAGCGGCTGTATCATGATGGGGGAGTTTTTCCTCCTCCTCCTTGGTTTTGGTTTTTTGGGGGTTTGTGAGGACCCCTTTGAAGAGCCCTATGATCCCTGGTATGCCCTATGATGCTATCAGGGGGCTGGTTAGCTGACCTTCTTCTTCAGGAAGGAAACAGGTGAGGCGGGATGACAGCGTTTTTGTCCTGAGGGGTTTAGGCAGGGCACCATGCGGGGAAGGTCGCTCGCCAGCAGGGTGGGCAGGGCTTTACGTCTTATTCTATTTTATATACATCGTAGTGATTATGGTGAGCTGTTTGTTATATACACGGGGCATTATTTAGGTCGGTGAGTACCGCGTGTCCCAAATAAATAAGGGTTTTTAAAGGTGTTGAGGTGGGGGGGACCCCAGGGGACGGGGAAAACATTCTTCCACGGCACCCCGTAACACTAACGGAAAAAGTGTCCGTGTGACACGCCCTTTTAAAGGCCGTGTCAAAAGTTTTGGGTTGGGCCTTTGCGGGTTGGCGAAAAGTTTTAAAAAAATTTTTGTCATTGGGGGTTGACGGGATGAAAAGTTTGATGACGCTTTTACTCCCCCGGGCCAGCCCAGGGCCTTCCCCCTTTTAAACTACCTCCCGAGGGAGGTTTTGTGGAAAAGGGTAAAAAAAGCCAATTAAATCTAAGGGGGTGGGGGAGTGGGGGGTAGTTTGGAAAGAACCACCCCCGTTGTGGATCTGGGCCCAAGGCTAAAATGGCCACGGGTGACTCCCCAAAATAAAAACATTTTTTTGGACACAACGAGAAACCACAATTACAGTACACTACCCCCCCGAGTTTCCCCGCTTCCCTTCCCTGGGGCATAGGGGAAAACCCGCGGATCGCAAAACTGGGGTTTTTAAAAACCCCTGTAAAAATGTTTAATTTAGCCCTTTTTTTCGGGGTGGGGCGTCCCGGGGTGCGGTGCGTGCGTGGGTTGTGGGGGTGGGGGTGGGGGTGTGTGTGGGTGTGTGTGTGTGGGGTGTGTTGTTGCTTACCTAGTTGTAACATACAGGAAAAGAGCTAGGCTCGTACTGTTACGTCCCCAAATCTACTATTATCCATTTTGGGGCCTTTGAGCCCCTAAATACTTTTTGGGTTAACATTTTTGATCAAGGTTTTCCGGGCTTCTATGCTTCTATAGGGGAAGCTGTATTTTTTTTATACCCTCTTGCAGGTTGTTTTTTTCAATTTTTCTAAAACCTTTTGTACTTTCTGCCCTCCCCAAAAACCCAAAATTTCTCTACCCAATTTTTTTTAAAAACCCAAATTGAGCTCTTTTACACGGCTAGAAAATCTCCCTTTCTTTCTGTGGTTGTGTGTGTGCCTACAGTGCCGTTAGGCAGTGCCCTCCAGGGGTGGGTTTGGGGTAGGCCCGGGAGGTTAACTTGAGGGCGGTGTACCTCCCCGTATTTTACGCTTATAAAACCCCCTTTTTTTCCCCCAAAAAAATATCCGGGAAAATGCACAAAGCTCCTGTCCCCCCACAGGGGAAGGGGTTTACTGGGTTTTTAGCCTAGGGTTTTGGTGACCCCCCCGGGGTGGTGGCTTCAGGAAAAACTCTTTAAGAAGAAAGAGGGGGGGAGGAGCTTGAGATTGGTTTGAGGGGGGAGTCACCCAGCGGTTTCCCTTTTTTTGGTCTGAGTGAGTGAGTTTGGGGGACACATATCTTTTTCAGTTTGAGGGGTTGTTTTCCCGTGTTAATGGCAAAAAACACTGTCAAAAATGCCCCTCTCTTCTCTCCCTGTTTTTCCGTACCTCCGAAACCACAGACCACACACGTCAGGGGGTTAAATCACTAAAAAAGGAGTTTTTTTGTGGAAAAAGGAAAGGAAAGGTCCCAAATTTATTTCGAGGTGTTACCTTTTTTTAGGGCGAAAAGGGACTGCCCCTGTAGAGAAAAACAAAAAACAAAGGGAAAAAAAAACAAAGCAAAACTACAAGTTTTATACTAAGCTTATTATAATACGGTACAAAGCGGGAAAGGAAAGGGAAAGATTGTCCCGTACGTCTCTTAGGGGAGGCGGTAGGAGTGGTTGCGTCAAGATATTGTCAAGCCGGGGACGAGCTTGACAGACACCACAAATTAAATACTACAAAAAAAAGGTCAAAAAAGAAAAGAATTCTCCGGGTGGGTTCTCGGTGACCCCGGTTCAACCTTGATGAGGGCGGGAAAACCCCTTTAAAATCTTTCCTCCCCGTTGAGGGGGCCAAAGAACCCCCCACACGTTTAAATTAGCTCTACCTTCGATTGCAAGTGCATGGAGGACCAGGGGGCGGCATGACCTCAATCACGGGTCCCCTAAAAAAAATTCTGTCTGGGGCCACCCGGGGGGGGGCCAACCATCACACCCCTCAATTTAAAACCTCCGGGGCCTACCACCCCAAACCCCGGGGAGGCCCAACTCCCTAAGGGGCCCCGTGGCCCCACCACACCCCAAAACACACACACAAAACACACACACACACCCCACCCCACCCCACACAACCCACAAAAAAAAAAAAAAAAGGTGAAAATGGGGTTTATAATGCCGAAAGTCGGGATGGAAAGGGTTTTAGGCCCGGGGCGCAAAACTCGGGGAATCGCGAAACTCCATAGCGTAATTTGGGGGGGGTAGGGATTACAAAGAAAAATGCTCAGTGATTTTATCATAAAAAACTTTGGTGGCGGTGGGGGCCCCTAACCTCACTAATTCACATCATATCAAGGCAAACCTACCTAAGCCTTTATAATAATAAAAATAATAAAAAAAAAAAAAAAAAAAAAAAAAAAAAAAATAATAAAAAATTTAATTTTAAAATTTTTAAATTTTAAAAAAAAAAAAAAAAAAAAGGAGGTCTCAAAATGTTGGTCCAAAAAAATTTTAGGGGCCGGGTAAGAGAGGGTTCTTGGAAAAGGTTTTCCTTGTTTTACCACCCCCATTAAAAAATTAAACAACGGAAAAAGGGTTTTCCCCTTTCCCCCGGTATAAAAAAGGGGGCCTAAAACCCCCCCCCAAAAATTCCATTCCCGGAAAGGGAAAAATGCAAAGCCCAAAAGGGCGGGTTTGGGGGGTTTGGTTTTGGGTCCCCTTTACCATTTTTGCCCTTCCTACCCTCCCCCTGGTAGTATCATTGGGGCTTTTAAAAGGGGGCTTTTTTCCCCGGATGGGGGTGAGGGGGAATTAAAAAAGGTTTTAAATTTAAATGGAACCCCGGAAAAGGGCCAACCTGAAATCGCGGCCTCTTGGGACTTTTTATTTTCTTAAGTTCTTAGTTTTAAGTTTCTGCCGAGACCAAAAAAGTTAGTGCTGCACTAAAAAAAAGGGAAACTCCCCCAATTTTTTTACCCAACGCAGCGCTATCTAAGTCTAGCGGGGACGCATCGTTATCTATTTTAGCCTTGGGAACTATTTGGGATTGTCGTATGTCTATCGTGAAGAAAGAAAAACCCTTTTTCGCCGCTTTTTATCCCTAACCCTCCCCCCCTTTTTTTTCCCCCTTCCCCTTTCCCCCCCCTTTTTCATTTTACCTCCCCCCAAAAACCCCATATTTCCCCACCGTGGTGCACCACCCCCCCCCTATCCCTAACCAGTGGGGATGCCCCCCACCCCGTTGGTTTAAACCCCTAAAATCCCCACCAAAACCATTACGGGCCTTTTCCTCCCCCAACCCCCCCCCCCCCGTTTTTTTTACCAAAATTTTTTTTTTTTTTTTTTTTTAAAATTTTTTTTTTTTTTTTTTTTTAAATTTTTTTTTTGGTTTTAATTTTTTTTTTTTTTAAAAATTTCCCCCCAAATTTTTAAATTTCAACCCCCCCCCGGTTTTCCCGCATGGGAGAAAAAGTTGGCCCCCGCTTCAGTTAAACCCAATAAGGGCTTTCTCCCTCCCGGAAAAATTGGGGTTTACCAGAAATTTTATTTTTTTTTTTTGAAAAGGGCACATTTTTTAAGCAGCATTTGGGGGGTCGGACGGGCTGGCGAGGCACCGAATGGGACCCTTTTTGGAGAACGGCTGGGTATCTGATTTTTTAAAAGGGAAAATTTGGTGTATTAATTTCCAAATGGGCCCTCCCCCCCCAAACGGAAATTGCTCCAAACAGCTGTTATGAAGCTGATTCAATGTGGGTGCTTCAAGCGGAAAAAACCAGCCAAAATTTAGAGGTGTGGAAAGTGGGCGGGGCAGGTGTCCTGTTCCGCTTTTTTTTCGCTGTCGAGCAAAAAAAAAGGAAAAATGTCGGAATCGCTGGACATTGCTGAAAAAACGGATAGAGGATGCCCAAGACTCGGATAAGATGAAAGTAATGATGGGGGGATGACAGTGGGGCTGATGTGTTTGATTTATAGATTTTTCCCCATTGGACGCTACCCGCCCAAAAGATCTCGTCCCCTAAGAAACTTTTTGTATTTTTTCTTTTGTTTCTAGTGGGAATAGATTTTGCTTAAACCCTTTGGGTTCATGAAAAATTTTGTGGATATAAAAGGGGTGTTTTTCTCTGTAAATATGTTAATGTATACGGGTACCCATTTTTGCAGCCATCTTTTGATTTTGGGGTTTTAGAAATTTTTGTTCCCGGGAGGGCCCGAAATATGAACAGTTAGGGGCCAACTGGCATCCCCGTAAAGCGGGAAAACTCGTATAAAGAAAACCAAAAAAATGGTAAATATAGGTTTTGGGTTTTTAGGGGGCCATCCAAATTAAAAAAAATTTAAAAAAAAAAAAAAGTGGTTTTTTAAGTAAAATAAACTATAGCAAACACAACAAAACAAAAAAAACGTCTAATTACCCACCCCTGTACACCATTCGTAGAAAAAACATTTGAAAAGGGGGAAAAAGCACACCCAAAAAAACATAACTTTTTTTTAAATTTTAAAATTTAAATTTAAAAATAAAACATGCATAAAAGCAAAAAAAGGGGTTTTTTACTGTAGGGGACTCCCCGTGGGTACCAAAAAGGGGGAGTGTAGAGGTCCTAAGATTGTGGGCCCCAAAACCCGGCTAATTCCCCTAAAGCCGGGGCCCAAAACCCCCACCGGCGCGGGCCCGTCCGGGGCCACAAAAAAATGGGGGCATCGTTTTGCCCGGGCCGGAAAACCCACACACACACCAGCCGCCTCATGAAAATATACGTACCGTCGGACCACCGGGGGGGGGGGGGAAAAACATGAATCCCCTGTCCGAAAAAGACTTTTTGGTTTATGGCTGCATGTGCAGCCATATTAAAAATACCCATATATAAAAAATCCCTTTCTATATATAATAAGTCATTTTATAATTTCCTATATTATCATAAATTTAAAAATTTTTACTGGCAAAAAAAAAAAAAAAAATTTGTCATTATCTTGGCCAGGGAGGGGGGGGGGCCGCGCCGGAAGGGAACCCCCAACACGCAGGCGGCGGCCCGACCGCGCCGGAGGAATTTTCAAAACGGCCCACTGATTTTCATTTCCGGCCCCCCTGCGAAACAGGCCCCGCCGGAGAAAAACACCCCCCCACACCCACACCGGCCGCCTCTAGCCACGCCCCTTTTTCCCTCGGCCGGGGCAGGCCCGCCGGGGTGTGTGGGGCCGGCTTAAGGGAAACAGGCCCCCTCCATATGCTTAATTTTCCCTTTGGTCATTGATTGCCCGGGCCCAAAGGGGGGAGGGGGACAAAATGGCTAATTTACCCCCAAGGATCAGGCCCCGGGCCCTTGGTTTTAAATTTCCCCTTTAGGCACTGACTGCGGTCCCAAGGTTGGGGCCCCACCCCCGGGTAATTTCCCCCTAAAATGTCAGGCCGCGCCCTATGCTTAATTAACCCCTTCAGGGCCCGGCTTTCTAGGGGGACCTGACTGGGGTCAACCAAAATCCCCCTTTGACGAATGGGAGTGGTAGGGCGAGTATTTTTAAATTGATAATTTTACTCACCCCAGTTTGAAAGTCGTAGCATTGGATTTCGATCTGGAATTGAAAAAAGACCCCAATTTTTAAAAATCTCGTACATCGGAAATTTTCGTTTTTACCGAATAAATCGTAAACCGGGGGCCCCCCTGTATTGTAATTTTCCCATCTTTAAATTTGGTGGTTTTTAAACTTATTTTTTGTTATGTATTATTTTTAAAAGACCGTCTATTTTTTGACCGGGATAAATAAAAGTTTCTATGTAATTTTATTGGGGTTAGTGGATTCATTGACCACAAAAACCCATGGTTAACACCCAAAAAGACGGTTGTAAGTCAAATATTAAGGAAGTTATCAATAAAAAACCATTACTACATTTGGGGTATTTTGTATAAAAAGCCGCCATCTTGAATTTTTTCAAAATGCTTTAAAGGGGGCCCTAATTTCACCCAAAAAGGGTTTTATTAAAGGGGAAAAAAACTCAGTGATCAAAAAACCGCAGAGAACCCAATTTTTGCACCACAAATTCCAAGGTTCCACCCTCTTTCTGTGGGCTAGGTGATAGGGGGAAAAACCCTAAGGAAAAACCCCTATTGATAGGAAATTCAGATATGAACAATAACCCCTTTTAGAGTACCCTGCAATGGAACCCCGGGGTTTTAAAGGAAAAATTAAAATGAAGGGCAGAGGGGAAAGGGTGAAACCCAATGAGGGTAGTTTTGGGAATTAAAGATTTGTGTATATCCAGCCCTATCAAAAGCTTTTTTTATATGTAAAGGGGGACAATAAAAATTTCCCCCGAAACCCTTAAAAGGGGGATGACCAAGATTTTAGTTAGGAAAGCTAAAAACTCGCCCGTAGTCGCCCTTTACTAAAAACCCTTGACGATCAATAGATGATTGTGAGAATAGATGCTTTAAAAATCTTCATATTTAAATATAATTCAAAAGCTTTAGAAAGGGGAAAAGGAAAGGGCAAGGCTAAGGACAAAAAAATTTGGGAAAGGGTTAGAAATTTACTCTTCTTAGGGAAAAAAAGGGTTTGGGTGTTTAGCCCAAAATTCCAGCAAGAAGGGAAAAGGGGAAGTAGATAGACAAAGAGGAAACGTTTGACCAGGCAGGGATCAAGCATAGAACCCAGTTTTTTTAGAAAAAAGGAGGGACTTTCCTCGGACCGTAAACCTTTCCCAAAAATCCCTTTCCAGAAAGGGGGAAAAAAACCCTCATTACGAAGGATGTTAATAACAGGCATAATATAGCAAGAATGGAGGAAAGGAGGAACAAACCCTTCATCAAACCCGTGTGGAATTTTTTACAAGGGTTTTTTGCAGAGAGTTCAGGGTTTAGAACCAGATGAGACAGCTGTGGACCATCTGGGGGAAACATAGGAGGGGAAAAATATGAAAAGAAAATTTGTTAGAGATGTTTTTAGCTGGGTGCCCGAAAATTTACGACGGAGTTTGATTCAGAAAGAAAATTTACCCGTTCTATTTTATAAAGGATTTTTGGGAAGTTGGAAAAAAGATTTGGCATGATACGGGCAGAAAAATAATGGGCATGAGTTTTTTTAAACGTATTTACAGTTGTTGTTTAAACCCCCCAATATGCCGCATTATAAATACTTCAAATAATACCGTAAACATTGCAATCTAATCCCAAAATTCCTTTCTTTACGGGTTCGAAAAAAAAATGCAAACTTAAAGAAATTTGAGATTTGTAATGTGGTTTTGTGATGCTTAACAAGGGGTCAGGCGCGATGATACAATATAAGTATACTGGATGTGTGAGAGTGGTGGTGAGGACTTAACAGGAAGAGGACGGAACAAAGGGAAAATATAGGATCAATTTTTTCTCAGTTAATTTTGTAATTTACATTTTTCATCAGTTATTTATCAGGCCTAAAAAGGCATAGTCATTGTATTTTTATTATTAATAAAAGAAATAAAAGAATAATCATGAATTATTGTGTTCTCTAATGCATTTTGCATATTTTAGATATCTCCTCCGACCCCAAGTTTGAGAACCCCCGACCTAACTGACTGTCTTAAATCTCTAAAATAAACCATCGCCAAAATATTGCTTTTCTTGCTATTTTCTAGTTATTTTCATGCACACTGCTCTTTGAACTTGCTAACTGATTGCCTCCTCCCATCATGCTAAACTTGTAGCCTTGTCATTATCAATAAATTAAGAGTAAAAATTTATGGCATCATTCTATCGGCAGATCCAGTATCATAATGATCACTGCTACCTACTTTTGTTTTTGCTTACTGGTAAAAAACAGTGTGATATACATCTTACTATAGCAATGATGAACCTTATTTTCATGAATAAAGTGTTTGAAATGACAGATATTAGGAAAAAATGGACAATAAATTGATATTGATACATAAAGAGCAAAACACATTGATTGATTCCCATCAACTCTTAGGAAATGAAAGTGATTGGTATAATGTAATTATACAAAAATGTTGTTGTTGATATTGTAGAGTGTTATCTATAAGTGTACAAACACAAGGAAAAGCTGCACTAGATTCAAACTAGCAAATCTGGACCGCAGCACCATGCTCCAACAAGAGCATATTATGACATATACATATATATAAAAATCATATACTCACCTTTATGAAGTGTTATTCTGCTAAGTCCAAAGTCAGTTAACTTGAGGTGGCCCTTGTTGTCAAGGAGAGATTGGTCTGGTTTCACATCACGGTGTACTATTCCATGACTGAAACAATCGGCTTGTTACTGTTGTAATCTACACTGACTTCTAAAAAAAAGTTGTATGCTATGAAGAAAATAACATCGATAATTTTCCCTTTGGCAACTGAAAAGGGAAATATGGTTTAACCAAACAGGGAATTAACCAATTTATTACTATTAAATCATTGTGATAAAATCTGATCAGTCTGTATGACTCCCATCCTATAACTACAGTAAACCCTCGATAAACCAAACCAATTGGGGGGAAAGGGCCCGATCACAATTTTCCGATATTTTTGGTTTATAGAATGATGGGTTTGTCCCCCTCATAAACCCATCAGAGTTGGGTTTATGAGGGGCGTTGTTCGGTCATACGAGTTCAAACAAAGTTAACTGTATGTACAGTATTTTAGAGTAAAATAAAATTTTTAACAAGGTATTTTTACTGCCCTTACCATGCCAGGAAGTGATGCTGTGCTAAATTTGTAGTGCCTCCACAAAAGAGGAGCACATGAGTGAGTAATCCACACACAATGAGGGCTGCGTGTAAACTGAGACACACGGGCCGGCCAACATGTTCAGTCGCCTCACCAATCGCCGCATATGCCAAACTATAGTTCGGTATATCAGATGCTTGTTCGAAGCCACACGGCGTTCTTTTTAAACGGGGTTCGGTTTATCGAGAGTTTACTGTACATTGTAACAGCCTCCATCCAACATCTATACAGTAATCTTCCGTTTATCCGGCGCAAGCAGCCAAGACCTTGCCGGATAACATCGAAAGCCGGATGATGCATCACAAACCCCCTAGGCCCCTCCGGCACCCACGAACGAATAAAAACCACCCGAAAATTAATGATAGCAGTAAAAAAGAAATAATAAGGGCCCCGAACAGTATAACAAACAATATTAAGAACATTAATACAGGGAGTTCCTGAAGATATGAGCATTAGGTTCTACCTGGCATAACTCGTAAGCAAAATCTCGTATAACAAACACATAACTAATGGTAAAATATAGGTTTGGTTCCAGGACCCCATCAATAAAAAAAGTACAAAAAAAGACATGTTTTTCAAGCTAAAATAAACTATAGCAAACACAACAAACTCTCAAACTCTCAAATATAGGGCTCTATATACGCACCACCACACCACCACACAAAACACAGTGAATTAAGAGTGTGACAGCACAGTAGGACAGAGCACAAATAAGTCACAATAAGCACATTAAGTAACCAGCAAATCACTAAAATTGACTCACAAGGCACAATTCATACAAGAAACAAAGACTTGTATGTACTTTTCGGGCGCCGCGTGATACACTAGATTCGAGAGGGTACGTAGGTAAGGGACAAGGGAGGGGTGCGCAGACCCTTCCACTCCCCACAAACTCGTCTCTGCGCATCTAAATCATTGTACTCGTCCACTGGGGGAAGCCACAAAGCACTTTATCACCTTTTTTTGGTAGGAATTCCGACCGTCGGTCGTAACAGGAACCCACAGCGCGGCAAAGTCGTTGGTTTGGCCCTAAACGTGCACACTGGCCATAGACTGCTCAAGACTGGTATTAGCAGAGGTAGGGAGTCTCCGGGCTCGCTTTAATTATTGCTTGGTATGCTTATAAAAAAATTTCTCTGGGTGAATGTAGACATATGATTGCTTTTGGGATGAATATTATTCATATATATGAGTAAAGAGATGAAATACAGGCAAGGGACTCATCCACGTCTGGCAGCCGGCCTTCGCAGCAGCAGCAGCAGCATGAAGCCGTGAGGTGGATGTCAACACCCAAGGGAGATAGATGTCTTTTGGGAATATTTTAGTAGGGGTGCGAGAACCCCTTGAGGGAAACCTATGATCACTGGTGATATCCTATGGTGGGTATCACATGCGTGGGAGCTGACCTGACTTCTTCAGGAAGGCACAGGTAGCTACAGCTGATAACGGGGTGTTGTGTGGGCGGCGGAAACGGCCGTCGCCCGCAATTTCCCCCCCAGGGAGATCTCCTTGGTAATTATTTAGTAGGGGAGCGAGGACCCTTTGAGGAATCCTATGATCACTGGTGATATCCTATGGTGCTATCACAGGGATAGGAGCTGACTGTCTTCTTTCAGGAAGGCACAGGTGAGGGAGATGACGGAGGGTTTTGACTCAAAAATTTTGAGAGGCGGCGGGCGCCACCTCCGCCATGGTAGGTTTGGGCAGGCTTAAACATCTTATTACTCGTTTTTATACAACTTAGTGATTATGGTGAGATGTTATATACACGGTCATTATCTAAATCAATGTAGCACCGTGGTGTCCCCATAATTAGGGTGATTTAAAGATGTTATGATAAGACTTGCGGGGCAGTGAGTGACGGAGAAATTCTTGCCGCGGGGCCGCCCCATAACAAATATTCACTATTTTAACCCACATACACACCTTCTACCACCAAAACACTAGCAACCAAAGGGTCCCTTTCTTATATATTTTACTATCTGATACATTAAAAATCCTTAAGACGCAAGCATTCCAAATAAAACGATAATTAGTTTTAGATGACTGGGACAGAAGGCGGAGAGAGGCAGTCTGGCAAAGCCATTCTTGCCCCCAAATAGTCTTGCTGGGTTATCGTACAACCTTAGGTAAAAACAATAGTCAGTAAAAAGACTTTATAATTTTAGTAAATAACTTGTAATTTTCTTTTGTAAAAAACTTGGTAATTTTTACTCACCCCAGTTACAATCTCGTATCATCTGATTCTCGTATATCGAAATGCTCGTATAACGGGACCTCCCTGTACCTGTATTATTAACAATAATAATAATAATAATAATAAAACTGTAATAATAATAATAGGCAGGCGATGGCTACCTGTTGCGTTGGCACAACCCCATACAAGACCACAAAGTGTTTTGGTAAGCTTGCGGCCAGGTACCTACTTCTATTCATCGGCCCAAGGTATTACTGGGTAAAGACAGAAAGTATAGACCATTTCATCAGCGTTGTACACTGCAACTCACTCCATTTACGAGCCGAATACGTACCAAATTATCCCGGGAAACAGACGTTTAGTGCACTGGCGCCGAAATAAGCGACGGATATGCATCTCATGGACGGATAGTGTTTTAATACAGCCGACTTGCTGGCGCCGGAAACATCGCACAACGGGTATTAGAACGACAGAAAACGGGAGATTACTGTATACTGTAAGAAATCAATAAATGATAAAATCTGATTACTTATCTTAAAAGGATAACTTAATTAGAATGTATCCAAAAACCTTTTTCCTTTTTTTTCAGTTTTTAATCTCACAAAAGTATTCTGCGATCCATAAAAAATCCTCAGTACAAGTTGCAATAATTGTGAAGCAACATGCAATATTTGACAGCGTATGAAGATTTGCTGCAATGACTATATGACTATACTAAGTTCATCTCTAGGACCACTGTAAGGAAACTTAGTACGAAGGGTGGGCACTAAAGCAATTATCTGATAACATTTAATTAACTATTGAAGTTAATATTTGTTACCAGACTATTATCAGATGTTAGCTTCAATAATTGTTATCAGACTGGTTAACTTCTGGCTGGCTGTTCGCAAAGGCAGCCTGAAGAACTTCAACAACAACTTCTGATAAACGTATTACAGTATTCCCTCACTATACGATGCCTCGCTTACAAAATTTTTTATTTCGATCGATCTTTTGTTTTTTTTTTTTGGGGCT